>JAJQQW010000006.1:1150022-1430022 GCA_025583905.1 Ia io | reverse complement strand
GGTGGGGAGGATCACAAGACGTGATTGTGATGCTGGGGCTTCGCGTGTGGAATCACCGGGACTCGAACTGCACGCTTGGGGTAGGTGTGCCAGTCACACCTTCACACAAAGGAGAGAAGCCAGGGAGAGGGAGGCCTGGGGGTGCAGGCCCTGGAAAGGAGCCTCGGGTGGAGAGGAGGGGGCGGGGGCAGAGAGATCTGGGGGGACGAACAGAATGTCCTGTCCAGCTCACACCTTTGGTGGCGCAGCTGTTCCCCACTGCGGGGTGGGGGCAGCTCCCCAGTGTCCCTGGGCCTTGAGGTCCCTCAGTCCCGCCTGCAGGGCGGGCGGTGGGCTGGGGCCTGGCCACAGCGTCCACCCAAGGCTTTAGTCCAGTTCTCGGGAAGTCACTGACCTGGTGGCGAACACCTGTGCCTCCAGCAAGGAGAGCCGCCGGGGACAGAGCGTCACAGGGGCCAGCAGAGCGGAGACGGGGAGAGGACAGGCCGTGTGTCCGGAGGCTTAGCTGCCCGGGCATTTCTACGGCCAGGGTCCCCCCTGTGGCCGCATCAGGGCCTGTCAGCTGTCTGTCCCTGTGACCAATTCAGACTCCCATGCTCTCTCTACTTCACTTGGGTTCCCCGCTCTGCACCCCCTCTTTCTCCTTCCTCTCCCCCAGCCTCTGCCATGTTCCCTCCCCTCTTCATTCTCTCCTCCTCCCCGTCTCTCTCCTCCTCCCATGTCTCTCCTCCTCCATGTCTCTCTCCTCCTCCCCATCTCTCTTCTCCCCGTCTCTCCCCTCCCCATCTCTCCCCTCTCTGTCCCTCCCCTCGCCGTCCCTCCCCTCCCCGTTTCTCCCCTCCCCGTCTTTCTCCTCCCCGTCTTTCCCCTCCCCATCTCTCCCCTCCCCATCTCTCCCCTCGCTGTCTCTGAAGGTGCCCAAGCCCCTGACTCTGCGCCCGTTGCCGGCCCAGCAGCCCTGGTGCCTTCCTGCTGGCTCATCGCCGCGCTGCCCGCACCAGCAGTGATCACGCCAGTTCACAGCCAATGCCATGAGTGCCTGCTGGGCCCCCAATACCCCGCCAGCCGGCACCCATCACTGCCCCATTGTGCAGATGTGGCCCCTGAGGCAGAGACTCACACACCAGGGTCAGAGCCGGCCTTCCTGCTGCCCTCCACGCTCTTCACCAACATGCTCTGGTTGCCGTGTAAGCAAACTAACCCCCAATTTTGTGGCTTAAAATAACAATGAAGCCGTATTGCCCCGTTTCTGTGAGTCAGGGACTTGGTCGTGGCCGAGCTGGGGCTCCTGGCTCGGGGTCTCTCCTGAGGTTGCCATCCGGACATCGCCAGGCCGCGTCATCTGAAGGCTCGACTGGGGCCGGGCCGGCTCCTCAGACCACTCCCTGTCAGGGCATTCGGCTGGAGGCCTCGCTGCTGCCACGCAGGCTGTTCACAGACTGGGGGGGTGCTCACAGCCAATACAGAGGGGCCTCCCCTGGCCAGTGACCCCGAGAGCACGGGAGAAACGCCATGTCGCTGCGGCCTCACCAACATCCTGTTGTCACACAGGCTGCCCGTTCCAAGTGGGAGGGAGGCGGAAGCACAGGCAGGGGCGGCCGTGGATGCCTCTCAGCTACACGGTGCCTCCGTGGGACTGTTGTCTCTGCTCCCCACGTGGCCTCCGTCCCCTCCTGGGCCACGTCCCGCTCTCCTGTCAGTCTCCCGGGTGCACTGTCTGTGGGAGGACTTCCGCAGACGCCAGTGCCCCCTCTGCTGGCCGGGGCCTGGAGAGCCTCGCCCTGCTTGGCTGGGGCCGGGCCAACTCAGGGTGCTTGATCCGCTCCTTCGTCTCAACAGTCACCAGCCGGGTCCTGCTGAGGGCACTGCCCTGGAACCCACCACGTGTTCTGCCAGGCACGCGGCCCACCTGCCCTGTCTACCTGGCTCCCAGGTGACCCAGGAGCTGAGATGATCCCCTTCCCCAGGAGAGGAAGTGATTTAGAGGAAGTGAGGCACGTTTACACGCTGGCATCATGGCTTCGGAGCCGGGACTTAGCTGTGTCCACGGGTCCAGGCCTCACAGCTACCCCATCACGTGGGCGGCCGTCCCTCCGTCACCCTCACCGCATGCGAAGGCCGGACCCTCCCGACACGGCCAGAGCTGAGGTTGACCACATCCCCGGTGCTGCTGGCCACCCCCTCGCCCTGCGGTCTGGGCCATGATGATTTCCTGTCCCTCATGCCCAGCGTGGAAAGTCCCGGCGTGTGCCTGCCCTCCGGCCCGAGCCAGCCCAGGGCTGTGGCCGCTCTGGGTAGGCATGCATCTACGTGAGGGCCCTCCCTCCAGCGAGGGGGGCCTCCTCTCCGTCAAGGTGTGGCTTTCCCTGGACGCAGGCTGCAGCCTGAGCTCGGTGCAGGGCGGTGCGGGGCCCTTTAAGGACAAACCCTGCGGGAGGTATGTGGGGCTGTGGGCAGAGCGACTCACAGCGAAGGCTCCGGTCCCGCCAGTGAGTTGGAGGGTCCCTTTCTCCCTGCTCAGCGCCTGGTCCGTTAACGCTCTTGCATCCAGCCCTGCTGTCTGCCCTGGTTTCATGTGCCTTTCCTGGATCGCTAACGACCGCGAAAAGCTTTACCCACTTAGTGCTGTTCCCAGGCTTCCTGTGAGGGCCGCTGGCTGTCGCTCTGTGAGCCTTCCTTTCCATAGAAACCACACACACGCACCCCACTCCCCCGGTGTGCATCGAGGCACAGCCCCCGCCTGCCTGCGCCTCCCCGTCCGCAGAGACTGCCCTCATGTAGCTATGGTGACCTGCATCCACGTCACATTCGCATCGGCAGTCACCAAGGGCCTCACAAACAACATCCCTTCCTTCCTCTTCCAAGTGGAGAAGCTGAGGCCCGAAGACACGTGTGACGTTGCATGTCAGTGAGCACCTCCTGCTTCGCTGGGCCCTCACTCAGGTAGGTCACGGGACATCCACCACTTACTGGTATTATTATTATTATTATTATTATTATTATTATTACTAGGGGCCCGGTGCATGAAATTCATGCACTGGGGAGGGGTCCGTCGGCCCAGCCTGCCCCCTCTCACAAACTGGGAACCCTCAGGGGATGTCCTACTGATGGCTTAGGCCCGCTCCCCACAGGAGGCGACCGGGCTGATCAGGGAAAGGCACCAGCCCCATCACCCCACTGCTGCAGCCACTGCAAGTCACCACAGCCATCAAGGTATTTTCATCAACACAGACTCCAGTCCCTTCACCATGAAAAAAATGACAACTTTCTTAAGGTATTTTCAAGATGTGTCTTTCATAGGATATGACATTTCTTTCTTTATTTTTCTTTTTATCCTCACCTGAGGATATGTTTCCATTGATTTTTTCCCCTTCCCTCCGATCCCAGGCTCGGCCCCTGCTCAAGCCTAAAGCCCATCCCAGGCTTTAGGCTTGGGAAGCAGGCAGCCCCCACCCCTCCAATCGCAGGCTCGGCCCCTCTGATGGCCGGCTGGGAGTGACCTGGGTGCCAAGGAGGTTCCTGGGACCCAAGTATGTATGCAAATTAACTGCCATCTTTTTTGGGTTAATTTGCATACTCACTCTGATTGGTTCTGGGCGTAGCAGAGATATGGTCAATTTACATGTTTCTCTATTATGTAAGATTATTATTATTATTATTATTGTTGTTGATTTTAAAGAGAGAGAGAAAAGGAGAGAGAGGGGAAAAGCACATTAATTTGTTGTTCCACTTATGCATTTATTGGTTGCTTCTTGTTTGTGCCCTGACTGGGGGCCACGCCCGCAGCTGGTGTATGGTGATGATGCTCCGACCCCACCTCAAGCTGCTCAGCCAGGGGCCACATGCCTGTTCACGTGTGTGAAGCAGTCTCCACTCTCAGCACCTTTCCCAGGTGAGCAAGGCCAAGCCTGGACACAATCTACATCCCCACACTGCAGACAGGGCCCATGAGGGGCGAGAGACTCAGACATTTGCCTGGCATCCCCAAGCTACCGAGGGGCAGAGCCGGGACCCAGAGCCAGGCGGGGGCACAGACCACCAGCGTCTGTCAGTCTCACACACCCGATGATGTCTTCTGGTCGCGATCTGTCCCCCGGAAACCAGGCCCGGGCAACGTCCACAGCGCACCTCCCAGCCCCGGCCGGAGAGAGCCTGTGCGTCGGGGACCCAGTCCCATGAGCTGACCCAGTGTTCACGCGAGACAGAGGAGGATTAAAGAGCGGACTTTTCCCGGCTGGTGTGAAATCAAAACTACACTGATTGTGCCTCAGCTGTGGGCTCAGTCCCCAGCCCTGAACCGAGCAAGTGGGGAGGCAGCCGATCGATGTGTCTCTCTCACAGCGATGTTTCTCTCTCTCTGTCTCTCCCCGTCCCTTCCACTCTCTCTAAAATTTTTTTTAAAAATCAATGGAAAAATACCTTCGGTGAGGGCTAACGCAAACAAACAAACAACAACCCTAACGGACACTTAGCTCAGAGTGGGTGGCCCACGGGGCTGCTGGGGCCATTTGTGACGAAGGAAGGTGCGTCGGGAAGAGATGCCGCAGGAGACAGCCATGAACATGTGTGTTTCACCTTAACATAAGCACATGTTTCATACACATGACCAGGACCTACCTGCAAAGCAGAATGAACCCCACGAGTGGAAAAATCCTATACAATAAAAGCCTAATATGCTAAGTATCCAGTCATCCATCAGCCGTTCAACCAATCAAAGCATCATATGCTAATGATATGCTAAGGCTGCTCACCTGCTCACTATGACGTGCACTGACCATCAGGGACAGACAGTCGACAGGTCGACCAGTCGCTATGACAAGCAATACCACCAGGGGGCAGACGCTCCAACTGGTAGATTAGCTTGCTGCTGGGGTCTGGCTGATTGGGACTGAGTGAGACAGGCCAGACATGCCCTGGAGCCCTCCCGCAGTCCCTCTTCACTGGCCAACCTCCCGCGTCCCTCCCTGGCCCTGATCGCGCACCAGTGAGGACCCTCAGCCTGGCCTGCGCCCTCTCACAATCCAGGACCCCTCGGGGGATGTCAGAGAGCCAGTTTTGGCCCGATCCTGCAGGCCAGACTGAGGGGCCCCACTGGTGCAGGAATTCGTGCAATGGGCCTCTAGTATGTATATATATATATGGACTTCCCTGCCTTAGGACACACCCACCGAGGATTCTCCGAGGCCAAGTGAAGTGACAAGGTCAGCTTTTGCAGCGCGGTCACAAAATGACAGCAGCGAAAGGGCACCCCAGAGGCCAACGACCATTGCAGCGAATTAACGTTTGCTAATAGCAGCGGGCAGGAGCCTGGCAGAGGACGCCTCCATCTCAGCCCATCTGCCCAGAGCAGCCAGGCTCCCCGTGACCTTGGGAACAAGGGGTGCCAGGATGGGCGTCAGATGCTGACGTTGTCAGACTGGACACACCTCTGAGGCTCTGCTTCTAACCGTCCTTCAACGACCTTCACTTGGTCGCCATCATTCAGCAAGTAGCTGAGCGCCTCCAACATTCCAGACTCTTGGCAACCTGGCACCGAGTGAGAAAGACACGGGCCCTGCCCTCCCGCACGGAGCGCGTGTCTGGTGGGAGATGAGCTGTGAGGGTGGGACCATTGAGGAGCGTGGACCCAGTCAGAGGAGCAAAACCCTGGCCCGAGAGGCTCACACCGGCACGGAGTCCTTTTCCCACCTAACGAGCCAGAAGGTCTGGGCCAGTGGTTGGCAAACTCCTTAGTCCACAGAGCCAAATACCAACAGCACAACGATTGAAGTTTCTTTTGAGAGCCACATTGTTTAAACTGAAACTTCTTCTAACGCCACTTCTTCAACACAGACTCGCCCAGGCCGTGGTATTTTGTGGAAGAGCCACACTCAAGGGGCCAAAGAGCCGCATGTGGCTGGCAACCCGCAGTTTGCCGACCACTGGTCGGGGCGGTGGCTGCAGGTTCGGTTCAGCGGCTCGACAACGTCAAAACCCACATGTTGGCAGATCTCTTGGCCTTTCCCTCAGGATCACAGGAGGCTGTGCAGCCCCGGCCGTCATGGCCTCGCTCTAGGCAGGAAGGTCGGGAGCAGGAGTGCACACTGCGCTGTTCTCTCCGGGAGAAAAGAAACCCTTCCTCAGACCCTCCCCATCACGTGGCCTTCCCGCTGTGACACTCCCTCCCGCTGCTTAGCTGGCCACGTCGCTGCTTCCTCCGAAAGTCGAGTGGCTGCACACCCACGTCCCGTGCAGGTCCCTCAGCAGCAGCGGCGGTGTCTGTACCCCAAGGGCTCTGGCCGCTTCTCCATCGAGACCTGAGCTGAGAGGAGCGAGAGGTCACTGGGGGGTTTTCCATGGGAGCAAGTGACCGGTCTGCAGGTCAGGGGCCCGCAGCGGGGGACGGACGGGGCATCTGACAGTCAGGGCGCATCACTTCCCATTTCTATTAACAGCTCCAAAGGAGTCTAGAAGGCAGAAGTCAAGAGTGAGGGTTAGGAAGTGAGCGCCAAACCCAAGCTGTTTAGTGAACCGCGTCCAGCACGGCCAGTGGTGAACCTGGGGCGGGCGGAGAGAGGGTGGGATGAAGGATTAAAGAAGACAGACAAGGGAATAAAGCTGGGGCTGGGTGGGACGCTGCTCTCTGATGGAGAGTCAGGGCCACAGCCTGCAAGCTGAGTCTTTATTTTATAGTCAGATCCCATGAGGCAAAGTAAGGGCGTGGTCAAGATGTTCACAATGTTCTCTCGGGTTTTGAATCTACTCAATTACATGCACCCAAGAACTCTACCAAGCTTTGGTTTGGCAGTTCTTGCTGCACCTCCCGCAGCCCACATCACTCAGCCACCTGGGACCACAGGTTCGGACCATAAGGTCAGGCTGACAACCACAGCCTTTGGCTGTAATTGTGCTGGGAGGGCTTTGCCCTCCAACCTGGGACCTGCACGTGGCTTTGCCACGAGAGGACCGTGCCTTCTCCATCAGTCCGAGGCTTGAACCTGTCTAAACGCTGTAGCCACTCTCCACAGTTTAGCTTCAACATTTCTTTAAAAAAAAACACAAAAAAAAAACGAAAAGAAAACCATAAGAGAGGAAAAAGAGACACAGGCCTTTCTCCAGCCGACCCTCCAATGACGAGATGAAGCCATGTGGGAATATGGTCTTTGCTGGCCATGGTTTCCCTCTTCGCAATTTCATTATCAGTGAAATGGAAAAAGCGTTGTTTTGGGGTTCACTGGGGTATATGCTCAGTGCCTGGCATTACGGGGCTCCCAACAAGCGTAACTCCCCTTCTGTGTGCGCTTAGTAAACATTTGAACATGTATGTTCCCAACATTGTAGTGCCTACATGTGTAAAGCAAATAATCGCAGACCTGAAGAGAGAAATGGACAGCAATGCAATAATAGTGGGGGACGCACACCCCATGTTCAACAATGGATTGCTTATCCAGACAGAAAGTTAGGAAGGAAACACTGAGCTAAGCATGTTAGATCAGAGGGACTTAACCGACATTTACGGAACATGCCACCCCAAAGCAGCAGACTACCCATTCATCTCAAGCACACATGGAACGTTCTCCAGGCCCGGTCAGATGTTAGGTCACAAAACAAGTCTTAATACATTTAAGAAGACTGAAATCATATCAAGCATCATTTCCAACCACGTGGTATGAGACCAGAAATCAATCACAAGAAGAAAACAGAAACCTTCATAAACAGGTGGAAATTAAACCACCAATGACTCAAAGAAGAAAACAGAAGAAAGTTCAAAAGATATCTTAAGACAAATGAACATGGAAATACAGCACACCAAAACTGACTGGATGCAGCAAAAGCAGTTCTAAGAGGGAAATTCATAGCGATCAATGCCTACTTAAAAAAAATAATTTGAGCACAGAATTAGCTGCCCTCCGTGGGTTGTTCTGACATTCCCAGCAAGCTTGGAGCCGCTGCCGTGACAACAGCTCCATTTTCCTGCACACCAACCAGCACCCTGCACAGGACACAGTGTGTTCATAAATGCAGCCAATGAGCAACCCCACCCACCCCGCCCACCACCCCAGGATCACCCTGGGATGCATTCTCAATAGCAAGTGCTGGGTGCTTACTGGACGCTCATTGAACGCTCACTGCCTTTCACGGGTCCCTTTTCTTGGGAAGGAAAGTGCGAGTCTGAGCGGCGGGCGGTGTGGGTGTGGGGCTTCCTTTAGAGTATGTCCACGCCAGCCTGGCAATGCCGTTTCCGCTCCTTACAGAGTGCTTGTCCCTGGGTGCGCTGTGCCAGCCACACCACACGTTAAGACCTAGTTCCGTGGTCGGCAAACTGCGGCTCACAAGCCACATGCGGCTCTTTGGCCCCTTGAGTGTGGCTCTTCCACAAAATACCACGGCCTGGGCGAGTCTATTTTGAAGAAGTGGCGTTAGAAGAAGTTTAAGTTTAAACAATTTGGCTCTCAAAAGAAATGTCAATCGTTGTCCTGTTGGTATTTGGCTCTGTGGACTGATGAGTTTGCTGACCACTGACCTCGTTAAACTCATCTTCAGGCTGTGGGAAACTTGGTGGATTGTTTTTTCCCGATTAAGGTGATAATAAAACTGATTTGGGGGGAATAATAAAATAAAACAAGCTTGAAGAGGCCTATCCAGATTGCTTTGTTGGTTTTACCGTTACAAATAGAATTAGTCCAAACATTGCCACGGCCTCCCCGAGCCTCCCTCCCGGCCTCCCTCCCGGCCTCCCTCCCTCGTGAGTCTCTTCCCGTGCAGATCGTCATTAGGCCGCGTTTATGCTCCTCTGATTTATTAGACCGTGTCTCTATTGCGGCACTTACTTTTTAACAAATAGAAGAAAATGCAGATTTAATGTATTTCACCGGCGAAGACTTCTCAAGAAAACCCATTTCCGCTGGCACAGGTGCGGGGAGCCGACACCCCCATCCTCGCCCTCGGCTCCGCTGTGCCGGCGTTTACACGACAGATAGCGCCGTTGCTCTGCCACGATGGCCTTACTCGCAGAAGGATACGTTTAAGGATGTTAAAGGGCTGCCTGAAACGGGCCAAAGCCACCCAAGCCTGCGTTACAGCTTTAACTGGCGAGCGCAGTTGGGAGCCATTGGGAAAAGAGCCGGTTGCTATGGTGATGTGAGGCAGCCCCTGCCCTGTTAATTTATGGAAGACCTTCGAACGGTCTTAATGAGAGAAGAGGAAAGGGGGGAAGGAAGGGAGGGAGGGAGCGGGGAGGATGGGAGGATAGGAGGGAGGGTCTTGGCCTGCTCTATGTTGGCCCTGGCACCCCGCCTCTGATCCCCCAATGGCAGCCGTATTGGGGGACCTGGTCCCCTCACTGTGACCTGTGTCTGAGCTCTGCGTCCCAGCCTCCGCCCTCAGCCCGCGTCCCTGTGCGGGTGACCTCCTGGTGGGGTGCTCTGGGCCGATGGGAGTGTCTGTTGACCTGGGGTGTGGACCAGGCCATGCAGTCTAACAGTGTGAGGGGGGAGGGGCACTTTGGGTCACAGGGAATCAGCTCGACCTCGGGAGGAGCCGGAGCCGGAGGTCAGCCCCCTGGGGTGTCAGCCATGTCAGGGATGGAGCCCGTGAACACTCTGGGCACAGAGGCTGGGACGCCCCAGCCTGGCCGCTGCATCTCGCCGTCCCCCTCATGGTGGGAGGAGGCCACTCCGTCCTTGACTCCTCTGGGGGGACCCCTGGGAGCTCCGCGTGGGCCCCCTGGACCCTGCCCCCGCATCCTGCCGGGCAGGTTGGGACCAGGTCCTGTGATGGCCCAAGCCTGTGAGCACAGCTGCCCTGTGAACTCTGAGGCCCAGAGCAGGGGGTCCGCCTGAGGGTCGTCGGGGACCCCCTTCCTCTTGGTGTCAGAAGTAAGGGTAGTCATGGTGACTGCCCCCCAACTTCACAGGCTGGGAACCCCACTTGCCCCTTCCCAGGCCTGAGGCCCCAAGCCCTGGCATGCTGGCTGGGACGCTGCCCCTCCGTGGGCTCCCGGTGCCGACCGCCCGCACCCTAGTCAGGCTCCACCGGTGTGCTGCCCCCCTGCTCTCCGCCAGCCTCCTGCCCCAGCCCTGCCTCCGGGGCTCTGCCTTTTGGGTTCCGGGTTCTGCCCTGCATGGTCTCCCCAGCACCTGCCGCTGGACCCCTCCCCGTCCCCCCCCACATGGCCCCCAGGCCCCAGCCCTACTATCCCTCCCCGTCCCCCCCCCACATGGCCCCCAGGCCCCAGCCCTACTATTCCTCCCCCCCCCCACATGGCCCCCAGGCCCCAGCCCTGCTATCCCTCCCCGTTCCCTTCCTCCCATGGGGCCACAGGCCACCTCCCCTTCCCGGGTGCAGGGTGCCCTCCCCCGGGCCCATCAGCCAGGAGCCCTTGTCCATTTGGGGAAAGCCAAACCGAAGATGCTCCATGGTTCTCTGGTTCTGCTGGCTCGTCCCCGCCCCCACACGTCCATCGGGTCCCAAGCACCCCTAAGCCACAGTTCACTCCCCTTTTCTCAGAGCGCGTTTCCCTGCGTTTCAGCCTGCGGGCTCCAAGGAGGAGCAGGCCCTCAGCCCTGCGGTGCCCGCGGTGCCCTCCGGCGTTGGGGGACACCCAGTTCCTGGGCGCCTCTTGGGGAGCGGGAGGGGGTCTGCTGGCGGGGCCCTCGGATGACGAGGCTCCTCCGTGCCTCCCAGCGCCTGTCCTGTCCGCCGGGGCTCACCCTCCTGCCGGTAACGGTAACCGAGAGCGAAAGCGGCTCCCTAATTGTGCTCCTCACAGCCTGTGGCGGCCTCGAGACTGACTGACGCGCTGATGGCTCTTGGCGGCTGCGGAGCGGAGCCCTGACTCCCCTCGGCCCACTTTCCCCCCCGATTAGTTTCCTAACAAGGTCACGGGTGGGCGCTTAGTTTGCAAATGAGAGGCCCAGCAAGGCGCACCCACGCCCGCCACAGCCGCGCCCAGGCTTCCGGTCTTTCTCTGCGCGGAATCGGTTCCGTGTAAGGTCGTGTTTGATGATTGTCCCTCTGCTCGGCTCCACTGAAGACGTGGTGGCTCGGAGCGTCACCTGTGGCTCACGTCGCAAACCGGAGCAGCTGCTGAGTCGCAGGTGGAGGAAGCCGAGAGGGGGTGCTCCCGGGACCCTGTGTAAAGGCACCCTGGCCTCCGAGACGCCGCGCAGAATCCCCTCGGCCGGGGTCACACAGCATCGCTGAGCGGCCGCGAGGTCAGGGGCACGGGCAGCGCCTGGCGTCTCCGTCCCCCTCGGCCCGGCCGGGGCGCTAAGTGGACCTGGGTTTCTCACTCGCGAGTGATGAGCCCTCCGGAGCCTCGGCCTGCTCAGCTGTGAAGTGGGGACACTCACAAACCTCCCTTCTCGGGTGGCCGGCGGGAGGAAGGTCAGAACGCAGTGGGGCCCTGGCCAGTGTGGTTCGGTTGGTTGGGCATCGTCCTGCGCCCCAAAAGGTTGCCGGTTCGATTCCCAGTCACGGCCTACGCCCAGGTTTCAGGCTCGATCCCTGGGAGGGGGTGTGCAGGAGGCAGCTGATGGATGTCCCGCTCTCACACTGATGTTGCTCTCTCTCTCCCTCTCCCTTCCTCTCTCTGTGAAAGTCAATAAAACAATATTTGAGAGAAAGAGAGAGAGAGAGAGAGGGAAGGGAAGGAAGGAAGGGAGGGAGGGAAGAAGGAAGGGAGGAAGGGAGGGAGGGAGAGAGGAGGGAGGGAGGGAGAGAGGAGGGAGGGAGGAGGGAGGGAGGGAGGGAGGGAGGAGGGAGGGAGGGAGAGAGGAGGGAGGGAGGGAGGGAGGGAGGGAGGGAGGGAGGGAGACAGGCAGTGGGGCCGCCCCTGCGCCTGCCCAGAGTGCCCGCCAGTGCATCAAGGTCCCTGCTGCCCTCTGGGTGTTCCCCTTTGGTTTGGTGTCGGGGGCTTTGCATCCTCAAGGGCGTGATTAAATCAAATCACCCTGTAGAGCCTCCAGCCTGCAGCTCTGCTGGCCGCCTGCCCCGCGGCCCCCCTGCCCCGCCGCCCCGCCCTGTGGAACGCAGGCCTCACCAGAGCCCTCACGGCGGTTGGGCTGCGTTGTGCCCAGGGCAGGGTACTCGTCGGAAACGTTCAGCCACGGTGACACTTAAGTCATCGGCCAAAGCCAGAGGCGCCCATCTGAGAGCCCTGGGAGTGATTTCAGGAAGTGGCACCCCCTGTTGGAGGAGGCCCCCAGGGCAGTCCGTGTCACCCGCTGTAACAGGGTGAGGGCTAATCGCACCTTTCTGAAAGACAGGCCTCTTTCCCTAACCTGATTCCGTTCCGAAGACAAGGCGGGGTGTTGTTCTTGGGGTGGTCTCCGCCCTCACAATGTCCTGTGGCATCTGACCTCGCCCTCCGGTGGGGGGCAGCCCTTCCTCGTGCTCCGGCTGCTCAGACCCCGGAGCGGGGGACGGGACTCCCCGCAGACTCCCGCCTGGGAAGTTCAGGTTTGCACGTTTCGTTAGAGCGGCCCTCTGCTCACGCGCTAGCGTCATTGAAACAGGAGGCGAGGCCCGTGCCGCCCCCTGGGGCCCGGGGGGCGGGGGGCGGGGGGGGGGAGCTAGCTGTGGGGATGTGGTCCCGGAGGAGCGGGAGGGCCGTGCGCAGACCCATGGTCGCCGGCTCCCCGCTGGCTTCCTGCAGGAGGCCTGCCGCCTGGGGTTGGGGGGGGAGGGGGCGGGGAGGGGGCAGCTCCTGAGCTGTGTGCACAGAACCGACCGAAACCCCACAGGCCCTGCAGGAAACAGACCCGCGGGGCTCCCAGCCGCACCCCTGCAGCGGGCGGAGGTGGGACCCCGCCCTTCTTCCTTTCCCAGCAGCAGCCTGGGTCGGAGCGCCCGTTTTCTCACTCACCAGCACTGAGTGTGGGTTCTGTGTCATTTGTGAGCATCTGAGTCTGTCATGGGAGCTGAGTCGTGAACATGCGCACGGCCTCCCCGTCTGTCACCGGCGGTGCCCCGTCTGCCGAGGGGGCCCAGCACTCACCGCTGTCGCCCTAAACAGCAGGCGCTCGCTGGCTCAGTTCCGCAGCCCGAGGTTGGGGCTCAGGGTGGGCAGGGGGCTCCTCCCAGGTGGTGAGGGAGGGCCTGCCCCAGGCCGCGCTCTGCCTTCCGGGGTGGCTGGCACCCCTGGTCCGGGGCCTGAAAACGCATCACCCGCCTCTGCTCCCCCTCCCGGCGCTCTCCCTCCCTGCGAGTCGTGTCCGTTCCCCCTGGAGAAGGGCCCCAGGCACATGGGAACGGGGGCACCCCGACAGCCTCACCCTAACCTGATCGCCTGCAAAGCCCTGTTCCAATAAGGTCACGTCCATGGGGCCTGGGACTCGGCCATCTTTGGGGGGAACCCAGTTCAACTCAGGGCAGGTCCCCTCTTCTCTTCCCGGCCCCAGTCAGCCCACCAGCTCCCCACCCGACGGGGAGCCATCCTCCCCGTCACCAGCCCGGCCCTGCTCCTGCTGCGATCGCAGGGTGGGGGCCCGGGAAGCAGACTCAGAGGAGGGAGCGCCCAGCCACTCTGTCAGGGGGGTCCTGAGGGTGTCGCCTGTGGAGGGCAAGCAGGATTCGGCAGGGGCGCTATCGAGTGCAACCCCGCCTCAAGGAAGGCCTCACACAACCCTGCCAGGGACTCTGGCAATGGGGGACCCCCCCCGAGCGGTCCTGGGGTGGTCAGCACCAGCTGCTGGCTCTCCTGGGAAGGGGTGCGGCAGATGCCACCCCTGAGGGTCGGATGCGGGGGGCTTCCTGGCAGCAGCCCTCCCGGCGACTGGGGGACAGGCCTTCGTGTCTGCAGGGCTGTCGGGAGGCACAGTGCAGAGCCCACCACAGGCAGGCGGAGTGATGGCGCTAAGGACAGCCGTGAACACGTTACCCCTCCGTCCTCGGTGGTTCTCCTGCTCTTGGGGTAATGACAACTCGGCGTGGTCCTCACCGCCTGTGCAGCCCGCCGTGCGGGCGTCCCCACCCCTCTCCTCGCTGCCCCCTGCCACAGGGCCTTTGCACATGCTGCCCCCTCGGGTTTGCTCTCCCCCTTTTCACCTACATCTTCAGGGGTCACTCCCTCAAACAGCTCCTGGGCCCACTCAGAGCCTCTCGCGACGGGCTGTGAGAACGGGGTGCAGCTTCCCTCAAACACAGTTTGCATTTCTGCCTTTGCATCCGTGGTTAGCTGGTCATCGTACAGATTCCCACAGGGTCCTACGCACCTCGGGAGAGGGGCCAAGTCTGAGGTCTTCGCTGTTATTTCCCCAGAGCCCAGCACAGCCTGGCACACGGTAGGTACTCAATAAATACTTCCCGAACGAACGAACGAATGAATTCATTGATAATACCAATAATAGGTGTTATTAATATACTAACCCCAATGCACAAAATTTGTGCAAGGGGCTCGGCTTCGTCCCGGCGGTTGTCCGGAAGGTTGTCTGGATGGTCGTTCAGCTGTTCAGTCTAATTAGCATATCAGCTCTTTATTATATAGGATAATGATGCCAATGTTATGATAACATTAATGAGTGAATCAGTGGCCACACGCGTCCACCTGTTCATTGCTCCCCACGTGGAGGATTTCACAGGAAACCTGGGGTGCAGCCACGTTCACTGCTTTTTAAAAAAGAGCAGCAGGAGCTGTGCTCCAGTCCCGGAAGCCGTGCGGATGGCCCTCCACCAGGTGACGGCAGCGGCGGCGGCAGCGGGACACGGGGAGCGTTTTTCCAAGCGAGGGCACAGTTCAGGGCGGCGGGATGGGAGACGGCCCCTGGCGGACCGAGGAGGAACTCGCCTGCCCCAGCCACCTCCTGGGGCGCCATAACCCGGCCAGGTTGCCGCGGAGATGCCCCTGGTTTCGCCCCCTTTCAGGGGCGTCCTTCCCCTTCCCTCAGATCCCATCCTTCCTGCCCCTCCGTGTCCCAGGCTTTCCCTCCAGCCACACTCCTGCCGGGGACACGGAGGCCCGGTCTTCCAGTCTCCTCGGGGACGGGCCCACCCAGGACCGGGCTGTGAAACCCGGAGGTCCCAGAGGGGTCCCCAAGGGGTCCACGGAGGGTCCCCAGAGAGGGTCCCAGAGGGGCCACAGAGGGGTCACAGAGGGGTCACAGAGGGGCCACAGAGGGGCCACAGAGGGTCACAGAGGGGCCACAGAGGGTCACAGAGGGGTCACAGAGGGCCACAGAGGGTCACAGAGGGGTCACAGAGGGCCACAGAGGGTCACAGAGGGGCCACAGAGGGTCACAGAGGGGCCACAGAGGGCCACAGAGGGTCACAGAGGGGCCACAGAGGGTCACAGAGGGGTCACAGAGGGCCACAGAGGGGTCACAGAGGGCCACAGAGGGTCACAGAGGGGTCCCCAGAGGGTCACAGAGGGGTCACAGAGGGTCACAGAGGGGTCACAGAGGGGTCACAGAGGGGTCACAGAGGGGTCACAGAAGGGTCACAGAGGGGCCACAGAGGGTCACAGAGGGCCACAGAGGGTCACAGAGGGGTCCCCAGAGGGTCACAGAGGGTCACAGAGGGTCACAGAGGGCCACAGAGGGTCACAGAGGGGCCAGAGGGTCACAGAGGGCCACAGAGGGTCACAGAGGGGTCCCCAGAGGGTCACAGAGGGTCACAGAGGGCCACAGAGGGTCACAGAGGGGTCACAGAGGGCCACAGAGGGGTCACAGAGGGGCCCCCAGAGGATCACAGAGGGTCACAGAGGGGTCCCCAGAGGATCACAGAGGGTCACAGAGGGGCCACGGAGGGGTCACAGAGGGGTCACAGAGGGTCACAGAGGGGCCACAGAGAGGTCACAGAGGGGTCCCCAGAGGGTCACAGAGGGGTCACAGAGAGTCACAGAGCCTGGCACGGGCTCGCTCCTGCTGGGAGTCTGCCCTAGCGCCGGGCTGTGCCGGGCCTGCACTGGGTCAGCGTCGCTGAGTGTCTGGGGAGCCGGGATGACGGGCCCAGCAGGCAGGAGGGGAGCTGGGCTCCAGGCGCACGGCCTCGCCAGACCCTCTGCCCGTCTGGCGGCACCGACAGCACCTCTCACTGCCATTTGTTTTCACTTTTACTGTCGTCACAGCAAGACAGGTGAGCCCTCCGAGGAGGCCGGCGGCCTGGGTCCTGGGTCCTGGGGGCTGGGGCCTGGGGCTGGGGCTGCGGGCTGGGGCTGGGGCTGGGGCCTGGGGCTGGGGCTGGGGCTGGGGGCTGGGGCCTGGGGGCTGGGGCTGGGGCCTGGGGGCTGGGGCTGGGGCCTGGGGCTGGGGCCTGGGGCCTGGGGGCTGGGGCCTGGGGCTGGGCCTGCGGGCTGGGGCTGGGGGCTGGGGGCTGGGGCCTGGGGCCTGGGCCTGGGGCTGGGGGCTGGGGGCTGGGGCCTGGGCGCTGGGGCCTGGGGCCTGGGCCTGGGGCTGGGGGCTGGGGACTGGGGCCTGGGGCCTGGGGGCTGGGGCTGGGGCCTGGGGCTGGGACGGAGGCGCTGCTCGGGCAGCACAGCTGCCGACGCAGGAAATGCCTCGAAGGTCCAAGTGCTTCCCTGGCGGCTGCGCCCTAACGGGCAGGTCCAGCGGAGGCACCTGGCGGGAAGAAAGGCCTCACCCCCACCGGGGCCCGTCCCAGCCCCCACCCCCGCCCAGTCCATGTTTTGCAGTCAATTCTTTCCTAACACGCCAGCCGCGTGTGACCGGGAGCGCGTGACCATCCCCACGACAGCCTCCTCCGTCAACGCGCCCGCGGCTGCCGGCTCCGGGCGGCGGGCTCGCGGCGCAGCTCCAGGCTCACACCCGCTCCGGGTGGCGCCGCCAGGGCCGGGCACAGGGCAGCCCGGAGGGTCGGGGGAGACGCCGTCCGGGCCGCTCTTCCCCCAGGAGAAGAGGGATCCCGGGGGCGACCGGGCCGAGCGAGCAGGGCAGGCTCCTGGCTCCTGTCGCATTCGGGGGCCTTGTCTGTTCCTGCCCAGGCGTGCTCGGGTCACAGGTCGCACCGTGTCCCCTGCCCCCCTCCGGTGTCACCCGCAGCCACACGGCGCCCGGCGGAGTGCAGGCTCGGCCCAGGGGGGCCGCCGGCATGGAAGACCCGGGGCGCCCGCTAATGAGAACAAGCAGGTGTGAGCGCCGACGCCGAAAGGAAAGGGACGCGGCTCAGGCTCAGCCGTGGAAGACAGGCCCTCCGGGCTCCTGCGGGCGGCCTCGGCGAAGCTGTCACCTCGGACTCGTCAGCAGGAGGAACAGGGCGAGGGCTGCCACGTCCTGATGCTCGGCCTGTCAGCACGTCCCCAGGGAGTCTCCCCCGCCCGCAGCTGCTCGTCTCCTGTCGGGCCCTTTCGCACGCGTGACATTGAGTTCCTGGGAGAAGGCTCCGCGGTCGCGGTTAAATAAACAGGGAAGGTGCGTCCTCCACGTCTCCCGGCCCAGCCGCCCAGCCCCAAACATGGAGTCCCTGCTCCTCAATGCACGCCCGCCTCCTGCGCTGGAAGGACCAGACAGCAAATACCCCCTCTTCTCTGGCTGCGCTGAGGCAGGAGGGAGGGGGCCACTGAGGCAGGAGGGAGGGAGGGAGGGGGCCTTGAGGCAGGAGGGAGGGAGGAAGGAGGGAGGGAGGGGGCCCTGAGGCAGGAGGGAGGAGGGAGCCATGTCTTCTCCTTACGAAGGGGAAGCATTAGCGGAGGACACCAGCTGACCCTGACCTTGACTTGCAGCGTCTCGGCGGTCGGTCTGTCAGTCATTCCAGAGGGGCCCTGCGGTGTCCAGGCAGGACGCGTCCTCCGTGCTGCCCGCGGTCGGTAGGCTGCACCCCAGGGCATCTGGGATTCTTGGGGCCTCTTTACAGTAAAATGGGCTGAACACAGAGTAGTCGATGGACGACAGACATGAGGGCCCACTGACGGGGCTAAACAATATAACCCGGCCAAAGGCGCAGGGAAATGCCAGTCAGCGCACCGGGATCCGTTTGGTTTTCTCCCTTTTTAAAAAGTGTTCGGTGTAGGATGCCGACAACTGATTGGACCGACTTTCTCCATCAGTTCCAGAATGCCCTGGGCACGCTGGTCACACATGATGCCACTCAGATGCCCTGGGCACGCTGGTCACACATGATGCCACTCAGATGTCCTGGGCACGCTGGTCACACATGATGCCACTCAGATGCCCTGGGCACGCTGGTCACACATGATGCCACTCAGATGCCCTGGGCATGCTGGTCACACATGATGCCACTCAGATGTCCTGGGCACACTGGTCACACATGATGCCACTCAGATGCCCTGGGCACGCTGGTCACACATGATGCCACTCAGATGTCCTGGGCACGCTGGTCACACATGATGCCACTCAGATGCCCTGGGCACGCTGGTCACACATGATGCCACTCGGATGCCCTGGGCACGCTGGTCACACATGATGCCACTCGGATGCCCTGGGCACGCTGGTCATACATGATGCCACTCAGATGCCCTGGGCACGCTGGTCACACATGATGCCACTCAGATGCCCTGGACACACGGGGTCACACTTGATGCCCACTCACATGCCCTGGACACACGGGGTCACACGTGATGCCCACTCGGATGCCCTGGGCACGCGGGGTCACACGTGATGCCCACTCGGATGCCCTGGGCACGCGGGGTCACACGTGATGCCCACTCGGATGCCCTGGGCACACGGGGTCACGCGTGATGCCCTCGCTGCCACAGGGGCCCACTATGCCCGCGTCAGGCCGGCGGAAGGCCCCTCCGTCTCCAGAGCCTGCATGGCACCCTGAGCTCTTAGCACGGGCTGCACTCTCTCCAACAAGCCCCCCCGAGCCCCAACTGCCTCCCGGTGACCGTCCTTGGGACGCAATGACGCGCCATGTGCTGCCCTCGCCGAGCGGGGGGGACTCCAGGGTCCAGCGCGGTCACCCTGTGTCCTTGGGTGTCGTCCGCGGCCACGCGCCCACAGCCCCTGCCTCCTCCGCCCTCTGGACCATGAGGGGTGGGTACGGGTTTGCCGTTCCTGCCTCCCACAAAGCTGGCCCCTGACCCCAATGATCAGACACCTCCAGGGGCCCAGCTCCCCCTGGTCATCTCTCCCTGAAACACCCCAACTGCTGGTGCCCCCCAGCCCAGGACCCCCACCCCCACCCACCTGTCCGTCTCCAGCTGGACATCGTGTGTGTTCCTCTACGGTCACCACAAACCTTAGGCTCCTGTCCACAGAGATGTGTCCGTCAGAGCGCCCCCTTCGCCAGGAAACGCCCAGCGTCCGCACCTGCCCCGGCAGGAGGGGCAGCTCTCCCTCTCACTCCCCGTCCGCTCGAGCCCTGCCTGCTGTCCCCCCAGGCGTCGTGGCCTGTCTGGGCTCAGCCTCCCAGTTATGCCCAGGCCCTGGGCTCGCTGCCCTCCCCAGCCCGGCCTCCAGCGGCCGTCAGCAGGCCGCAGGCCGCAGCCCGGCGGGAGCGCAGCTCTGTCCTCCGGCTCTGTGGTTTCCGTGCCCTCCGTCTGATAAACGGCGCGCCATCACTCTGCTTGCATTTGCATGGAAGCCGGGAATTAGCTGGGGAGCGCTTAGCTACGCTTCCCCGTGAAGCACGAGAGAGAAATAAATGGCCTGGCATTGTGTCTCCCCGGCCCCGCCGCCCCGGCCCCGCCGCCCGCCGCCCGCCGCCCCGCCACGCTGAAATTGCTATTCTTGTCCCGATGGCGGGCTCCTCTCTGCCTCGGAATTAGTTTTCAGGGTGGAGAGCGGTTCCCAGCAACTCCATCCCCTGCAGAAGGGTCTTATGGACCAAAGTTAATTTTGCTCGTGTCGCCGCGCGCCTGAAAATAAGCATGAATCTTGGTGGTTTCCATTTGCGTGTTCCGCCGGCCAGGAGCAATTGGAACGAAATTACACGTGTTCAAGGAATGCGCGGCCGTGTTTCAGAGCTGCTGACAAACATCGTGCCGGACAAAGTCGGGTTCAAACGGAGCCATAAACCAGCCTCCGGCGGCTTTAGGACCCCCCAGAGAGCGAGGCCCAGTGCCACCTCGGGCCTTGGGGGGGGGGGGGTGGCTGTTTGTTTTAGTTGCAAAAGCCGGGCACGGCTCCGCCATCTGTCTCCCTGGCATCCCCGGTGGGCCAGCGGGGATGGCATCCCGGAATGGCTCCGAGCCCATTAGAAATGCAAACCCTTTTATTTCCTCGGAAATAAATCTCTGCTATTCCCAAGGCTGCCCGAGAGGAATGGGGCGCCGGACAGACTCCGGACTCTCTCCCCAAGGTCATCTCCCCGGCTCTGCGCCTGGGGGGGTTGGGGGGCGGGGGAAGACGATCAGCAAACCTGGAAGGCGGGCCTGCCACCTGCCCGAGTGCCGGAGAGCCGCCAGCAGGGCCCGCCCCACGCGGGAGCCTCGCCTAGCGGAGCCCTCCGAGCTGCGTGGCGAGGGGTGCCATGGTGCCCTGGGGAGGTCAGGAGGCTCTGAGAGCCCGGAGCAGCGACACCCCGACAGGCTGGCAGCCGAAGCAAGGGCTTCCAGGGAAGGGACATTTCCAAGGGGCCAGACCTCTTGACGTAGCCCTCAAGCTTGGGGTTTTCTGTTGGATGCGAACAGCATCACGTGCAGGCCTCCCGGGGTACGGCGCAGACCCGAACCCCGTGTCGCTGGAAATTGGGGGAATCGGTTCCTGTGCTCCATCACCCTTCACATCAGGGCCTTCCACTGCTGCTCCGCAGGGACCCCAAAGTCTTTATTGCGAAGGGTTTCTGTCCCTCAGAACCTCCCCCACATCACTCAAGCTGAAGTTTAGTTCTCACGTTCAAAATGAAACAGCTAACCCGGCCGGTGTGGCTCAGCGGGTAGAGCGTCGGCCTGCGGACTGAGGGGTCCAGGTTCGATTCCCGGTCAAGGGCACATGCCTGGGTTGTGGGCTCGATCCCCCATAGGGGGCGTGCAGGAGGCAGCCGATCAATGATTCTCTCTCATCATTGATGTTTCTCTCTCTGTCCCTCTCCCTTCCTCTGAAATCAATAAAAATAAACAAACAAAAAAATATCTGGGAATCCTCTGGGTTGATTGCAAAAATGACCCTATTTCCCTGCCCCCTCCCGGAATCCATCCCCTTTGCCTCTCCACTATTCCCTCCCCTCCGCCTCCCACGTGTGGCTGGTCACGTGATTTGCTTTGACCAATGGGATGTACACACGTGTGCCGGCTCCTCCGGGCCCAGGCCTCAGACGCGGGTGCACTAATGCGCCCCCTCCCTCCCGTCCCTGCCATCACCCCGAACACCCCGGGCTCCCTGCTGGAGCAGGAGAGACCACAGGAGTCCCGTCGCGTGCCGCTCGCCCAGCCGCGGCCACTGAGGCCCAGGACAGCCGGCCGACACAGGTGAGCTCCGCTGGGACCCGCGGGGCCTGCAGGCTGAGCGAGACCCGGTGGTCCGGTGCCTGTCAGCTCGGGGGCCGCCGACCGGGGGTTTTCTCCCGGGCTGGGGCTCAAGGCCAGGTCCAGGTGCTGCCGGGCAGGTCCTGCCGCGGCCTCTCCTCGCCAGACGGCCGTCTCCTCCCTGGGCCTGCAGGTCCCTCCTGTCTGAGTTCTCGGCTCCTCTCCCTGTGAAAACGCCAGTCACGTTGAACTGGGTCCCACAGCCCTCGGTGAACCTTCATTCCCAGTAAGGCCCCACCTCCAAACAGCCACCTGCTGAGGGCCTGGGGCTGGGCCCCAGCCTGTGAACGTGGGGGACAGGGTTCCGCGTTACTGTGCCAATGGGCGATGGCACCTCAGTGGGTGCCCGCAGGTGCTGGCACGAGAGAGGACTGGTGCCCGGCCCAGGGCTGAGGCCTGAGGGCCTTTCTTCATACCAACCCCGCACCAGGGCCAGCCACACGCGCGTGCACACACGTCCCCACCTGGAACCATCGTCCCCGCTGCGGGCTCAGCTCTGTCTAACTACACGGACTCCAGGACACGGGGCGGGAGAGCAGCGTACCCCCTCGCGTTCCCGCTCACATCATCGCGGTGGCACTCGCTGCCCCGGGCACACGCTGTTCTGTTCTATTTAACTCGCCTTTTATTGAATTTCCACATCCGTCACCAACTCCCGGCGCACCTGCCCGCGGCGGTGAAGTCGGCAACCACACCGCACGACCCGTGGGGCCTGGGACGGGGGAGGAGCCCGCACTCAGCCAGGAGTTTCTTTGCTGTTTGACCCGATGGAGGCGCAGGCACCCAGGCACCGCTGGGCTGGGGCGAGGGGAGAAGGGGTGCAGGGGAGTGGGGGGCAGGAGGAGCCAGGCCATGGGCTTGGTGAGGTCTGAGGGACAGACCCGCGTCACCCTGGCGACTGTGTGTCATGCTCTTTATCGGGGAGACGCTGTGCACACGTCATTGGTGTCAGAAAAGCCTGCGGCCATGATCACTTCCAGGTATTGTCTCCTTTCCACCAGGTCCGCGCCATCTTTAAGTAACACTGGTGCCTTTTACCCTTCACGGTCTGTGCTTCCCGTCGCAGACCCCCGTGTCTTCAGACCCCCACGCTGCCCGCACGGCCATGTCGGATCACCCACCAAACCACTCCCGCCAGGGCTTTTCTCGTGTTTGCGGTACCTGGGCGTGCTAGAGCGGTCACGTGACGGAGCTCGGTCTCGGGAAAGAGCTGGTGCGGGGAGTGCACTGCCTGGGCCGGAGCGGCATCGGACTCCTGCCTCCCGGGCATGCTGCGCCCCCAAACCCCGGCCCTGCAGCCCCATGGATGTGTGTGCATGGATGTGTGCATGGTGTGTGCATGGATGTGTGCATGGTGTGTGCGTGGATGTGTGCATGGTGTGTGAGTGGATGTGTGCATGGTGTGTGCGTGGATGTGTGCATGGTGTGTGCGTGGATGTGTGTGCATGGTGTGTGCATGGTGTGTGCGTGGATGTGTGCATGGTGTGTGCATGGATGTGTGCATGGTGTGTGCATGGTGTGTGCATGGTGTGCGTGGATGTGTGTGCGTGGATGTGTGCGTGGTGTGTGCATGGTGTGTGCGTGGATGTGTGCATGGTGTGTGCATGGATGTGTGTGCGTGGATGTGTGCATGGTGTGTGCATGGATGTGTGCATGGTGTGTGCATGGATGTGTGTGCGTGGATGTGTGATGGTGTGTGCGTGGATGTGTGCATGGTGTGTGCGTGGAGACGACGGAGGGCGCGGAGCTGGACGCCTGGGAGAGGCGGAGGCGCGGGCTGAGGAATGAAATCGTTTGTGTCCCTTTCGGCCAGGGCCTGTGCTCTTCCATCTCTCCTCCCTGCAGACTGCGCTGCGTGGCTCCTGCACGTCTACACCCGGAACCGAGCCGGGGGATGTGGCCGCTGCCCACAACACAGCTCCTCCACGAAGAAACTCAAAGGGTGGATGGCGTGGCTCCGTGGTTCAGCATCGACCTATGAACCAGGAGGTCACGGTTCGATTCCCGGTCAGGGCACACGCCCGGGTTTCGGGGTCCCCAGTGTGGAGCTGCAGGAAGCAGCCGGTCCGTGACTCTCTCTCATCGTGGATGTCTCTCTCTCCCGCTCCCTTCCTCCCTGGAATCGATATTAAAGAGAGAAAGAAGCTGCAATGTCAGAAGCACACATCTGCCCACACTCTGCGCGGTCCAGGTCCGTGCGGTGGCAGCGCGCTCCGTGCCAGAGGATGTGAGGATGCGAGGGCGCCGCCCGAAGGTTAAGTGCGTTCTCAGAAACGCAGGCGTCTGACTGGTCTGACATAGTGTCACACCTTGGTGTCCACACGACAGTGACAGGTGCGCCCACACGGATGGGAGCTCCCCTCTCATGCTGGAGTGGCCTGGCGGGCGGGCCCTCGGGCCCTTGGGAAGCAGACGGAGCACCAGGCACACCCGCGAGAGACGCCTCACAGCCCAGCCCCTCGACGGCCTTGGGAGGCGCGGGCGCGGGCGCGGGTGTCTGAGGGGCGAGTTCTATGCCGCGCAGGTGTTTCTAAGGAGCCTGACTCCTGCTCAGACGCTGCACACAGGCCTCCCCGGGCCTTCCTTCCCGCGGCCTGTGGCTCCGGCTGCCTTCTCTGCAGCGGGAGGGGAGCCCTGGGCGGCTGGGGAGGGATGAGCAGGGCGGGCCAGTTTGGCTCCCATCTTTTTTTTTTTTTTTTTTTTTAATATATTTTATGGATTTTTTTTACAGAGAGGAAGGGAGAGGGATAGAGAGCTAGAAACATCGATGAGAGAGAAACATCGACCAGCTGCTTCCTGCACACCCCCCACCGGGGATGTGCCCGCAACCAATGTACATGCCCTTGACCGGAATCGAACCTGGGACCTTTCAGTCCGCAGTCCGACGCTCTATCCACTGAGCCAAACGGGTTTCGGCTTGGCTCCCATCTTTAAACAGGGACCACGCGCACAGGGCGCCCTGGAGCCTGCGGAGGGAGGACTCCGAGGAGATGGCCCAGCGACTCCAGGCCTCCTCGGTCCCAGCTGCTCACTCTGCTCCCAAGACAGACGGAGCGTCCATGACCGCTTTCCACCGGCTGGCAGGCCGTGCTGACCGCAATCCCTCATTGCTTAGGGGGCGCCCCGCCCCGCACAGGCCCCGCACCGCCACCGGCTGTGAGGTGCCAGCTGCCCTCTTGCTGATGAACAGAGTCGACGGCTGTCCTCAGTCCCCTCGGGAAGGAATCATGGACCAAGCGCAGCTGCTGCTGCAAATGGCTGAGCCCACCTTTCCTCGCATCCGCCGGCCCCACGCGGTGGCGCCGAGCCCCTCGCCTCTCCACCCGCAGCCCTCGGTTCCCGCAGCAGCACCGGCAGCCCACCGTGTTCTGCACGTTTTTGCAAGACGCGCCCCCATCAGCCCCGCATGGAGGGGATGTCGAGGTGCTCCCCACCCAGACACACAAACGGCCCTCGTCGTGTTGACAGCGAGAGCCGCTGGGAGCCTGTGAGCGTCGATGACCAGCCGCAGGGGGAGCGTGCCCTCTGGGATCGGAGCTGAGCTTTCTGCAAGAATTTCAAACAAAAAGGAGTCGGGGCATTGACGGGGCGGCACAAGGAGGAACGGGCCTTTCCCGGGCGCGGGACGAAGGGGCACTGGCCGCTGGGTCACCTCTGCGCAGGGGCAGCGGCAGGGAAACAACCGGAATCGGGAGGAATGAGCTCGAAGGGCCGAGACAGAGACAGCGGTCACGGCATCCAAGTAGAAAGCGCGTAGAACAGAACGGAGGGCCCGGAGGGCCCGCTTTGCTCCCGACGCGATGGGGGGCGAATCCATATGGCGGCGGTGGCGAGGTGCGGCCCCGGGAAAGAGCGGCAGATTAATTCTCAGATCAGGAGTCCGGAAACGGCTCGCTGCGGCCCCTGGAGAGCGCGGAGCCTTGCAGGGCCCACAGGATGGGATGGCTCTCTGGAGGGGAGGGGAGGGGGGAGGGTCATTTAAGAGACAGAAGCACTTGGTCCCTGGGCTCCCGCCCTCATTCCGTGTCGCTCTCAGTGCCACACAGAAATCCGCACACGCAGCGTCGCGACGGGGTCTGGGTAAAAGCAGCCGCTCGTTTGTCCCGTCCTGGTCCTCGGCCAGGGCCCAGGCGCCTCTCGGGGCTGCGGTTTCTCAGGGGGAGGATCACTCAGTCGGGGAGCGTGGGTAGACACACGGGGCCTGTTGGGGAGCAACCGTGAGAAGGGGGGCATAGCGACGGCTGACAGTTCCGGGGGCGGAACTGACGTCCTGAGCCCCATCCAGTCGGACAGCTCGGATGAGGATCCTGCTGTCACGTCCTCCTCAGTCCTGAGATGCCAGTTCGGGGTGAAGGGTCCTGGGAGAAGCCTCCGCACGCCTCCCCCAGGCGGCCCTCCGTGGTTTCCAGCGCAGAGCCATGGCTCAGGGCCGCTCCCTCTGTGGGGCAATTGTGGCTCCAGACTCCAGCTGGGTCCCCGCCCGCCCTGCTCCTCCGCTGGCCTCAGTTTCCCTGCACAGGAGTCCCCTGGTCTGTGCTCAGACGGGAAGAAAGCACGCAGACATGTGTGTGCATGGTTGTGCATGGTGTGTGCGTGGATGTGTGTGCGTGGATATGTGTGCATGGATGTGTGTGCATGATGTGTGCATGGATGTGTGTATGGTGTATGCATGGTGCATGCATGGATGTGTGCATGGATTGTGTGCATGGATGTGTGCATGGACCTGTGCATGGTGTGTGCATGGTGTGTGCATGGATGCATGCCTGGATGCATGATGTGTGCATGATGTGTGCATGGATGTGTGTATGGATGTGTGTGCATGGATGTGTGCATGGACATGGTGTGTGCATGGATGTGTGTGCATGGATCTGTGCATGGATGTGTGGATCATGGTGTGTGCATGTATGCATGCCTGGATGTGTGTATGGTGTGTATGGTGTGTGCATGATGTGTGCATGTGTGTTTATGATGTGTGCATGCATGTGATGTGTGTGCATGGATATGTGCATGGATCTGTGCATGGATCTGTGCATGGTGTGTGCATGTACATGGGATGTGTGCATGGTGTGCGCATGATGTGTGCATGATGTGTGCATGGATATGTGTATGGTGTGTACATGGATGTGTGCATGGATCATGTGCATGGATGTGTGTGCTGTGCATGGATCTGTGCATGGATCTGTGCATGGTGTGTGCATGTATGCATGCCTGGATGCGTGTGTATGGTGTGTGCATGGTGTGTGCATGATGTGTGCATGGATGTGTGTATGGTGTGTACATGGATGTGTGCATTGATGTGTGCATGGATGGATGTGTGCATGGATCTGTGCATGGATCTGTGCATGGATCTGTGCATGGTGTGTGCATGTATGCATGCCTGGGTGCGTGTGTATGGTGTGTGCATGGTGTGTGCATGATGTGTGCATGGATGTGTTTATGGATGTGTGCATGGTGTGTACATGGATGTGTGCATATGTGTGCATGTGTGCATGGTGTGCATGTGCATGGATGTGCATGGATGTGCATGGTGTGTGCATGTATGCATGCCTGGATGTGTGTGCATGATGTGTGCATGGATGTGTGCATGGATATGTGTATGGTGTGTACATGGATGTGTGCATATGATGTGTGCATGGTGTGTGCATGGATGTGTGTGCATGGATCTGTGCATGGATCTGTGCATGGATCTGTGCATGGTGTGTGCATGTATGCATGCCTGGATGTGTGTGTATGGTGTGCGCATGATGTGTGCATGATGTCTGCATGGATGTGTGTATGGTGTGTACATGGATGTGTGCATATGATGTGTGCATGGTGTGTGCATGGATGTGTGTGCATGGATGTGTGTGCAACAGGAAGACTCGCCTCTTTCCTTCTCAGTGCCCACACGGGGGCAGCGGGCACCTGGAGCCTCCCAGTAGCTGGGCCCAGGGGACAGGGACGGAGTAAGGATGCCAAGTGTGCCAGGGTGAGTCGGGCTGTCCCTGCACTGCCTGCCCCACCGCATGCCCTGCAGAGAGACAGGCTGGGGTGAGTGCTGTGGTGACGTGGACGGCGAGTGAGCCAAGGTGACCCACAGCCAGCGCAAGTGCCCTCCTGCTGGCAGGACTATGGCGGACACACACACAGGAGAGGGGTGTCACCCGGGAAGGCGGGATGGTGGCAGCCCGGCCTGTAGGACGTTGTCCAGACCCCGAAGAGCCAGAGGTCAGAGCCTCCCCAGGGCCCCCAGGCCCAGCTCTCCTCTCACAGGGCGGGAAAGGGGGCGGTCACATGGCTCACGGAGGTCAGAGCTCACTTCACGGCACCGTGTAAGTCTGACTGTCACTTCCACCAGCAAAGCCTCTAGCGAATGACGCGCAGGCAGGAGGACTGGCAGGTGAGGTGGAGCCGGCTGGTGTGGCTCAGAGGCCGACGACCAACCACTGAGCCACGAGGTCACGGTGCGATTCCCGCTCAGGGCACATGCCCGGTTGGGGTCCCGATCCCCAGTGGGGCATGCAGGAGGCAGCCGATCCATGATTCTCTCTCATCACTGGTGTGTCTCTCTCTCTCCCTCTCCTTTCCTCTCTGAAATCAACAAAAAAAATCAAAGGGAAGGTGCCATGGATTGACGTCTCCAACTTGGTTTGAAACGTGTTCCGAAAAGCAAGGCCGGATGCCAGAGGGACAGAGGGCACACGTGTGTTCAAGCCGACAGAGCGCATGCTCAGCGCCGCTTGCGGCATGTTCACGGTGCTCGCCCCGCGCCCCGCGCCCCTCCAGCTGCGTGTGCTCAGGTGCCGGGAGGGGCCGGCTCCGTGGCCACACCTGCGCGCCATCCCGCCGCCATCCCAGCGGAGGAGCGTGGCAGCAGGAGGAGGGCCCGCACCCGCTCCGGTTACTCGCGGCTTTGAATGTGATGGCGATGGCGATGGCGATGGCGATGGCGATGGCGATGGCGATGGCGATGGCGGCCGACCACTCTGCGCTGTGAGAGGTCAGACCCTGTGACCCCGCGGGTGACGACAGGGGCCAGCGAGGGAGCCCGGGGGCGAAGCTCTGCTTTGGGGGCCCGTGAGGCCCTGGGCCCGGAGGGAGGAGCCTGTGAAGTCGGCAGCTGAGCAAGAAGGTGCCGACCCCGCGTGCGTGCGGGCCTCTCGGGAGCGGGAACCCGGCTCTTCGGACGCAGCTGGGCTGGGGCCCGCGGCCGGCAAGCGAGCGAGGCAGACACGGCGTGCTTCCTGCGGAGCAGGTTCCGGGATGTACCAGGAACCCCACCGGGAAAGGGCCTCCGGGGTCCCCGCGGGACGGAGGAGGCCGGGAGTGTCCGGCCGCCAGACTCAGTGCTCCCCTCCATTCTGGGGGCCCCTTCCAAGGCCACACCCGCCTGGCAGGTTTCAGGCTGGGAGGGGGCTGACGGGGTCCATCTCCCCCACTGGGCAGTGGCCTGGCCACAGGGCCCTGCCCCCACCCCGCCCAGGGCCCACCCACCGCACCTACCACCTGGCCTGCTCCCGGCCTGGGACCCAGCCCACCCCTCCCCCTCTTCCTTATCGCCTTCTCTAACTTTTTGCATTTTCAGCCTCATTTCCTGTCGGGTTTGCATTTCCCTCCCCCGCCCGCCAGCCAGCGGTGACACACTTTCTCTCCTTTTTTCTCTTCTGCCTCCTCTGGTGTTGGACTCCTGCCCCCCGGCCCCGCAGCCCCGGCCCCGCAGCCCCGGCCCCGCAGCCCCGGAGCGGGCGCTGGACCGTGCGGCCGGGCCCAGGGCCGGGCCTCCAGGAGGAAGCCCGCCGCCTGCATGGAGGAGGCACCCGCAGCTGGCAGAGCATGAGCGCCCCAGGTAGGCTCAGGGGACGTGTGGGGGTGGGGGACCGAGGGGGGAGTAGGGGGGCGGCGCACTGGGGGAAAGAGCGTGGTCGGGGGAGTGACGGGGCGGGGGGGGGGGGCGCGAGGAAGGTATTCAAGGGCACAGGGTCCCCTGCCGGGATGCCTGGGCATCAGGGGCTGTGGGCTGTGAGTGGCGGTGGGGGTGGGGAGTGGCTGGCTCTGCTGGCCCAGTGCTGGGCCCTCTGCCTCTCTCTCTCTCTCTCTCTCTCTCTCTCCCCCTCTCCCTCTCTCCCCATCTCTTCCCCCCCCTTTCTCTGTCCCCCCTTCCAAGCCTTTCTCTTTCTTTCACTTTGCACCTCCCTGAGACTCCGCGGTTCTCTGACCGTCCGAGTGTCCACCGGGCAGAGCGCCAGCCCCTCGGAGGGGGGAGTGACCCCGCAGAGCGTCCCCACGCCTGCCCCGAGGGAGGGAGGGAGGGAGGGAGGGAGGGAGAAGAACCTCTTCCACCACCTGAGAGGACAGGAAGTTTCCAGACCTCAGCCAGGCCTGACTCAGAGGCTCCTGAGAGCTGGGGCCTGGGAGGGGGGAGCGGGGGGGCCTCCCACAGGGACTGGATGGGAGGCTGTGGCCGGGGCCAGGTCCCCAACAAACCAGAGGATGAGGTCCTCGTGGCCTTGGGCCTGGTCACCTCCCTGGGTCAGGCCGAGGCTGGAGGGCCCCAGAGGAGAGGGGCCAGTCCCCCCAGGGCTCAGCGCCCGGGGCCGCCAGGGTGGTGCCCCAGGGAGCCACCTGCCTCCAGGCCTCTGACTTGTAGTTGGAAAATTTCCCCTGACATTCATGACCCTGAGGGGGTAAGGTCGCCCCCACAGGAAGCAGGAAGGTGCTGGTGGGTCCTGGCCCTCAGGAGCGCCTGCTCCACGCGTCCAGCGCTGCAAGCTCCGCGCACAGCCAGGTGGGGCCGGGCCGGGCGAGCGCCACCGCCCGCACGCTCCTCCGCCTGCGTCTCCCCCACACACACACTGTGGGTGGCCGTGGCCGTGGCCCCGGGTGGTCTAGGGCAGGGGACCTGCCCAGCCTCCTTCCCAGCACAGCGTGGACTTATCAGCACCGGCAGCGACCCCGAGGGCTGGGGCCCACAGTCCTGCCTGCCAGGAAGATCCTCCGTGTTCGGTTTCAATGGCGGTGAATGCACATGCACAGACGCTACCATCTGAGCCCTACACGGTGCAGGGATGGCAGGGGCTCATTCCCAGGTGCCGCCATCCCCGCCCTGGACCTCCCACACGGAGGCCGTGCCCGCCCGCCCCAGCCCAGTGCCCTCCCTCCACCTCTGCCTCTGAGCCTGGTGCCCCCAGGGGCCCGGCGGGCGGGGGGGTGGGGGGGGCAGACGGTGTCTGTCCTTCTGTGGCGGCTGGCTTCCTGCGCAGTCACTTCAAGGCCCATCCCCGTAGGGAGCAGGTGCCACCTCCTTCCTTTTTGGGGCTGCATACTATTCCGTGTCAGAGGTCGCCTTGTGTGTGCATTCCTCCTCACCGATCCTTTAAAACGGGCCACAACCCTCGCTGTCCTTCTGGAGAGCTGCCTGGTCGGAATGCCCCGGGGGCCGCTCGGTGGCGCTGTGGGGCGCTGTGGGGGGGCGCTGTGGGGACGCAGGGGGGGTGCGAGGCCCAGATGTCCTGAAGCGGTCGTGCCGTGTGGACTGTGAGCCGCAGCGAAGTGTGGCTCAGACTCACGGGAGGAAAGGAATCCCGGCGGAGGGGCCGGCAGAGCGGCCCGGTGAGAGAGGGTGGGTGAGAGGGAGGGGCTCGGGGCCCAGAGGTGGAGGGACGATTCCCGGCGGAGACGGTGCTGCACGGGCGACCTCCGACCTCCTCCTCCGCTTTCCCACGCGGGCGGGCGGCACGTGTCCTCCCGCAGCGAGACGAACTGCCCGGACAGAAGGGCCGCGTCGGGCTGGGGTGGGTGGCAGTGGAGGAGCTACCACCTCAGGGTGAAAAGCCAGGTTGGATCCTGAGTTCAGGTGATGGTGATGAGGCGGAGGGTGGACCGCGGAGCACGGAGCCTCCTCAAGTCGATTCAACACCGGACGTTCTGCCCTGGCCGGTGTGGCTCCGTGGATAGAGTGACGACCCGCAGACTGAAGGGTCCCGGGTTCGATTCCGGTCAAGGGCACGCACCTTGGTGGCAGGCTCCCCGGCCCTGGTGGGGGGGTGTGCAGGAGGCACCCCTCGATGTCTCTCACATCGATGTTTCTGTCTCTCCCACTCTCCCTGAAAATCAATGGGAAAACAACCTCCGGTGAGGATTTTAAAAACCCAAACAGCCTCTGTTCTGCTTGGCCTTGACCCCAGGGCCCCTGGGAGTGGGACAGGTGAAGCCCCATGTGGCCAGCGCCCCCCAATGGCCCCCGACACTGCTGCCTGCTGAGTTTGCATGGCCCGGTCGTGTTTTAAAAACAGTCAGACCGTGGGAAGCCGCGATGGGCGGGCCGAGCTCCGCCTCGGGTCTGAGGCCAGGGGGAGGGGACAGCGCTCACGCTGTGGCCGCAGACGCGGGTTCGAGGCACCCCTGATCCTCGGTGCTCATCCTTGACCTTGACAGGCTGTGCCCACCCGGCTCTCCGGGAGCCCTTCTCCCACGGCGGTCGGGACGCAGACAAACAGCGGGGGCGGGGGGCGGGGATTGGCCAGAGCCAAAAACACAGGCCGGGCCGCAGACCTCGGAGAGCCGCCTGCAGTGTCGGGGCGTCTTACCCAGAGACGCCGCTGCCAGGAGGCGCGTGCACAGAGAGCGTGGCCTCCCTCCCCCACTCGGCGCCTCACTGGGCGTGAGCAGGGTCCTGCCGTTCCCACCCGTCAGCCTGGCAGCATCCAAAGGTGTGACGGACCTGTTGGCAGGGGAGGGCCAGGGCGCCCCATGCCTCGCTTTGGCGACGTGCACTGACCCCGCGATAGCGAGGACCCGGGCTGGGAGCTCCGCGGGCAGAAGCGACGGCGCCAGCCTGCCCGGCCCGCCTGCATGCCGTGTCCGTCCCGCACGCGGTGTCCATCCCGCACACGGTGTTCACCGTCCTGTTTCCGGGGCGCTGGGAGCCACACCGACGGTCCTGAGGGCAGGCGGCCCCGGGCAGGACTCTGAGCCCCAGCGGCGGAGGGGGGCTGCCCGGGCGCTCACGGGCGTGTCTGGAAGGAACTGCTCCGGCCGGATGTCCGGGGCACGGGGCCGGTGGTTGGCCGGAGGGGGAGAGTTGGGGTGTCTGGCTGGCTTGTGCCATGAGCCCCCTTTTATGAGTGAGAAACAAGCAGGAACGGGAGGCTGAGGAGAGCGTGGCCGGCCGCGTGGCTCGGTGGCTGAGCGTCCACGAGGAACAGGAGGTCAGGGTGGGTCCCGTCGGGCACACGCCCGGGGTGCGGCTGGGTCCCCACAGGGGGCGTCAGGAGGCAGCCGGTCAGTGATCCTCTCATCACTGATGTCTCTCCCTTCCTCTCTGAATTCTGTAAAAACGTTTTTCTTAAAAAGGAGGAGAGGACGGTGTGGCGGGCGGGTGCTCCTGTCTCCGCTGCCCCCCCCCCGCCCCCCCGCCCCCCCCGCCCCAGGTCTGCTGGGCGGCCCCACCTGAAGGACACGTTCGCTGGCAGTGACTTCCGAGGCCAGCATCCCCGTCGGGGCAATCGGGGCGCTCCTCTCCGGGGGTGGGGGGTGGGGGAGCCCCCGGTCGGTGGAGGAGAGGACTGTGTACCCTGAGCCGGCACACAGCACACTCCCCTCCCGTGCGTCTGGGGGGCGGGGGGCCTCACGCCCCGTCCCGGCTCCTCCCCCACCTGCCCTTGAGCCTCACATACACGGAACCACACGCGTGTTCTCTTGTCTCCAGCCCGAGTTCCCTGTGTGTTGTATGTAGCAGTCACTCGGGTTTCCTTGCTGCACAGGATTGCGCAGTACGAACCCACCACAGTCGCTCACCCGCTGCCCCGACAAGCGCCGGGTGGGTCCCGTGTGCGGCTCTCGGGGATGCTGCTGACACTTGCACAGCAGCCCCGGAGCCACGACCCGAGTCCCGGCGCCACGACCCGAATCCCAGCACCACGACCCGAGTCCCAGTGCCACGACCCGAATCCCAGTGCCACGACCCGAGTCCCAGCGCCACGACCCGAGTCCCGGCGTCACGACCCGAGTCCCGGCGCCACGACCCGAATCCCGGTGCCACGACCCGAGTCCCGGTGCTGCGACCCACTGTAACCCGAGGGCACAGCCCCGCGCTGGTGTGCCAGAGGTTCGGTGAACGGTTATTTCAGGGGATGGACGTCGGTGTAAAGTGAAACCGCCTTTTATCAACACCGTGCCCGTCCGGCGTCTGCGTAGGGTTGTGTGACTCATGAAGTTCGCTACAAAGAAACGGCCCAGGTCGCTTTAAACGGGTCCAGGTCCGGGTGGTTCAGGTCTGGTTGGTCCCGGTCCGGTTGGTTCAGGTCCAGTTGGTCCCGGTCTGGGTGGTCCAGGTCCGGGTGGTCCAGGTCCTGTTGGTCTGGGTCCGGGTGGTCCAGGTCCGGGTGGTCTAGGTCCTGTTGGTTCAGGTCCAGTTGGTCCCGGTCTGGGTGGTCCAGGTCCGGGTGGTCCAGGTCCTGTTGGTCTGGGTCCGGGTGGTCCAGGTCCGGGTGGTCTAGGTCCTGTTGGTTCAGGTCCAGTTGGTCCTGGTCTGGTTGGTTCAGGTCCGGGTGGTCCAGGTCCTGTTGGTTCAGGTCCAGTTGGTCCTGGTCCGGTTGGTTCAGGTCCGGGTGGTCCAGGTCCTGTTGGTTCAGGTCCGGGTGGTCCAGATCCAGGTGGTCCCGGTCCGGTGGGTTCAGGTCCAGGTGGTCCAGGTCCTGTTGGTTCAGGTCTGGGTGGTCCAGGTCCGGGTTGTCCAGGTCCAGGTGGTCCCGGTCCGGTTGGTTCAGGTCCAGGTGGTCCAGGTCCAGGTGGTCCAGGTCTGGATGGTCCAGGTCCAGGTGGTCCAGGTCTGGATGGTTCAGGTCCGGGTGGTCCAGGTCCGGGTGGTCCCGGTCCAGGTGGTCCAGGTCCAGGTGGTCCAGGTCTGGATGGTCCAGGTCCGGGTGGTCCAGGTCCTGTTGGTTCAGGTCCGGGTGGTCCAGGTCCGGTTGGTTCAGGTCCAGGTGGTCCAGGTCTGGGTGGTCCAGGTCCAGGAGGTCCAGGTCCGGGTGGTTCAGGTCCAGGTGGTCCAGGTCCGGGTGGTTCAGGTCCAGGTGGTCTAGGTCCTGTTGGTTCAGGTCCGGGTGGTCCAGGTCTGGGTGGTCCCGGTCCTGTTGGTTCAGGTCCGGGTGGTCCAGGTCCGGGTGGTTCAGGTCCAGGTGGTCCAGGTCCGGATGGTCCAGGTCCAGGAGGTCCAGGTCCGGGTGGTTCAGGTCCAGGTGGTCCAGGTCCGGTTGGTTCAGGTCCGGGTGGTCCAGGTCCGGATGGTCCAGGTCCAGGAGGTCCAGGTCCGGGTGGTTCAGGTCCAGGTGGTCCAGGTCCGGATGGTCCAGGTCCAGGAGGTCCAGGTCTGGGTGGTTCAGGTCCAGGTGGTCCAGGTCCTATTGGTTCAGGTCCGGTTGGTCCAGGTCCGGGTGGTCCAGGTCCAGGTGGTCCAGGTCCGGTTGGTTCAGGTCCAGGTGGTCCAGGTCCTGTTGGTCCTGCTCCGGTTTGTTCAGGTCCGGTTGGTCCCGGTCCGATTGGTTCAGGGTTACATTCCGCTGAATAATGCCGCCTCGCCCTCTCTCCAGCTCCGTCTTCAGTTCTCAGAAGCTGTTGCGAAGCCAGCCGCTCACCTCCTCCGGGCGTCCCAAGGCCGCCCCTGCTGGCGGGGGCGGGAGGGAGGCACATGGAGACCCCTTCCTGGTGGGGTTCTCTGACTCAGAAGCACGTGTTCCCCCACTCTTAGGGCGGTCCTTCCACGGCCCCGGAGACCCCTGGCCCTGTGTTTGGGGAGGTGTGAGGCTGCAGAGGAAAGCGACCTGGGCCGGGGTGGGGGGTCTCTAACTTCCGCAGGTGGGAGACCACCCGCCGATGGCAGAACAGAGGGCTGCTCCTGGGCCGTGGCGTGGCCTCCATGGCCACGTCCAGTGTCCACCCCTCGCCCTTGCAGGCCCGACCTCGGACCTCGCAGCATCCTGGCCACAGCAGCCCTCTCCCTCGGAGCACAGTGTCCGTGTGGCTGTGGGGCCCCCTCCCTCTCTCCCTCTCCTTCCCTCCCTCCCTCCGTCTCTCCCTCCCTCCCTCTCCCTCTCTGCCTCTCTCTCCCTTTTTCCCTCTCTCCCTCTCCCTCTCCCTCTCTCCCTCTCTCCCTCCCTCTCCCTCCCTCCCTCTCCCTCTCTCCCTCCCTCCCTCCCTCTCCCTCTCCCTCTCTCCCTCCCTCCCTCTCTCCCTCTCTGCCTCTCTCTCCCTCTCTGCCTCTCTCCCTCTCCCTCTTTACCTCTCTCCCTCTCCCTCTCTCCCTCCCTCTCCCTCTCTCCCTCTCTCCTCTCCCTCCCCCTCCCTCCCTCCCTCTCCCTCTCTCCCTCTCCCTCTCTCCCTCCCTCCCTCTCTCCCTCTCCCTCTCTCCCTCCCCCTCCCTCCCTCTCCCTCTCCCTCCCCCTCCCTCCCTCTCCCTCTCTCCTTTTCCCTCTCTCCCTCCCTCTCTCCCCCTCCCTCCCCCTCCCTCCCTCCCCTCCCTCCCTCCCTCCCCTCTCTCCTTTTCCCTCTCTCCCCTCCCTCTCTCCCTCCCTCCCCCCCCCTCCCTCCCTCTCCCTCTCTCTCTCTCCCTCTCCCTCCCTCCCCTTCCCTCTCCCTCCCTCTCCCTCTCTGCCTCCCTCTCTCCCTCGTTGTTTCTCATGTCCATGCCCATCCTTCCTGGTCCCTCTTTCCTGATTCCTGCGTGTCGAGGTCCTGGCGCCTTGGCCCTCTCCTCCCTCCGCTCTCCTTCCCGGTGACGTCACCCGGCTCGCTGCTTCAAAGGTCACCCTGTGCTCATGACCCCGCGTCCATGTCCCGTCCAGACGCCCCTCCTGAGCGCCAGGCATTACCCACCGGCCGCCTCAGTGCGTGTCCGCCCGCCGAGCAGGAGACCCGCGGTCAGACTGCGATGTTCCCCCCCCCCCCGCCCCGCCACCCCATCCGCGCAGCCCTCCCGCCCGGCGCTCAGGCTTTGGACCTCGCCCATCCGTTCCCCGCTCCGACTCAGCGACACAGCCCTGCCCCGAGCTCCGCAGTGCCGCCAAGTGCGCCCGGTGAGCAGGCGTGGCCCGCAGGCCATCGGTGCTCCCGCGGACGTCTCACCTGCAGGGGGCGCGTGGCGGTGCGGGCAGCCCTGCTGAGTCCCTTCTCCCGGATCGCGGCCTGCCCGTGTGAGGGGTTGTGAGGAGCCAGGGCAAGTGGCAGATGCCAAGCGGGCTTCCTCTTGGGGGCCGGCCGGGCGAGCAGGGCGCGGTGGGTGTGCGACTGAAAACTGAAGCCAAGCCCCTGCCTCGCCGTCGGGACCCAAAACCTTCCGGTGTGACTGTCCACGGCTGCACGTGACCACGAGCACATCTGTCCCCGAGGTTTGTCTCTCCAGGAGCAGATGGAGAGGAGGGCTCCTGCCTCCCCGCCCGGGGCTGCTCGGGGGGCGGCGGTGGGGGGTGGAGAGCGGTGGGGACAGCAGACGCTGTGAGGGGGCGAGGCTGGCCGTTGTGAACTGAGCTCCCGCGTCGTGACTTCTGTGGGCCACGCCTTCCTCCTCGGCGGGTGCGGGGCCTTCCCTTTGCCCGCCCCCCGAGATGCTGGCATCCAGCTGGTGACGACGAGGAAGGGGTCGTCATGGCGCTGGATGGGGTGCGCTTTCTAACAGCCCCGCGGGCAGGAGGAGCCCCCAGCCGGCGGCACCGGGCACCTCGCAGCTCTGCCGCGTCCACGCCCCATGGTGATGCTTCTGCATGGAGCGGGAGTCTTTCCCAGTTAGTTTCCGTCTCCCTTTTGGGTCAGCTCTCACCCAGATCTCGGGGTTCAGCGGACACTCGGGTGGGCAGGGGAGCAGCAGGCCCCCGAGCCTTGCCCCGTGCGTTCCTGGTTAGTTTCTGGAGCAGGTGCCCCGGGGGTCGGGGAGCGTTCCAGACACCCACGTTTCTCACCTGGGGACCCGCCCAGGCATAAGGGATGCCCCTGCTCCCACCTGAATGTGGCCCCACCTGTGTTTTCGCAGAAATCCGGACTCCGCCTGCAGCCTCTGGCCTGAGCTCCCCCGCCCCGGGGGCCGCGCCCTCGCATTATGGGGGTGCCCGCGGAGCTGCGGCCTTGCTCCCTGCGATGCTGCTCCGGTGGGTGAGGGCGGGGCCCTCACTGGCTGGGAGTGTGCGTGTGGCCAGGGCTCCCTCTCCCCCCTCTCCCCTGGGCTGCGCCCGCCTTTGTCATGAGCCCGTGTGCTGCGTGTGAAACGACACGCACGCGAGCTCCCCTGAGACACCAGGGCTTGTTTCCGGGGAGACGTGTGTTATGACGGAGCATGCAGGCCGTGCGCCTCCTGCGGCCCGGACACCGGGACCCGGTTTCTGTTTCACTTCAAACCCGGAGGTCTGGGTGGCATCGAGAGGCTCCGGACAGAGCGGGCCGCTGCGCGGCGGGGTGTGGGCCGTTCCCTGGGAGAGGGGGGCCCCCCCGAGACTGGCCAGAGGCCCCAAAAGGCTGCCTGAGTCAGACTGTGCCCGGCACGCCCCCTCGCCTTCCTGTTCCGCGGGCGCCAGTGACTCACCTGGCGCGTCACTCACCGGGCAGCGCGTGAGCCTGGGCCCCGCCGCCCACCGGCCCTGCCACCTCGGACCCGGACCCGGAGCGGCTCTGCCCTCTCCTGCCTGCGGGGCGGGGACACCGCCCTCCTCGCCAAGACTGAGCTAGCTCCCACCTGCCCAGGGCCCGGCACGTGCAGGGCGCACCCCGCTCAGAGGGACACACGTGACCCAGCTGGGCTGCTCATTTGCGGGTGACCCAGGGGGGTTCTGAAGGGTCCCTCCAAACCTAAGATCTGGCCGGAGCCCTCTGCCTCGCGCATGCCTGCCCGCCTTTGTCTGAGCCCCGGACACTAACGTCCATTACTTCCTCTAGCCTCTGCTTCAACAGACATTTTATTGGTTTCAGAGAGGAAGGGAGAGAGACATCGAGTGCAGCGACAGGAAGACGCGCTTTATCATACAACACGTGTGGCCCAGCAGCTGCTTCTTCACTTAAGATTGTCTCAGAGCTCTTCCCGTGGTGGTATAAACTCTGCCCCATTGTTATTATTATTATCCTTTTTTAACATATTTTAATTGATTTTTAGAGAGAGGAAGGGAGAGGGAGAGATAGAAACACCAATGATGAGAGACCATCACGGATCGGCTGCCTGGGGATGGAGCCTGCAACCCAGGCCTGTGCCCTGACAGGGAATCAAACCCTGACCTCCTGGTTCGTAGGTCAACACTCACGCCCTGAGCCAGGCCGGCCGGGCTGCCCCTTCTTAGCACCTCCGAGGCCTCCCGAGAAGCACGGTTCGTGGGACCAGCCCCTTTGAGGGCACTTAGGGTCTTCCCTTTCTGCTCTTGCTGGTCTCCCCGCCGTCTGTCAGAGGCGCTGTTTCTGTAGGTTCGGTGCCAACGGGACTTGCCAGGCGTGGGGACAAGCATGGTGACTTCATGGGCGTGGTCAGGGTGCCCGCCGGAATTGGCTGGACCGGTGATGTTCTCACCTAGACAGCCTGAGGGTGTTTCTCCTCCTGCACCCTCGCCAGAACTTGACCACGACCGAGAACGTGTCGCCACTGGAGCGCAGGCCACACTGTGGGGAGAGCAGCAGCCAGGCGGGCGAGCCGTGGGCCCTTCCAGGCGTCTGCTGACTCATCCAACCCCCGGCGACCCTGGGAGGAGGGTGACCCTGGGAGGGGGGCGGCCCTGGGAGGGGTCCCTCCTGGGTCCCGTGGGGCAGCTGGGCAGCTCGGGGGCGGCATGGCGCCTCTGTGTGGCGCTGCATCGTGGTTGCCCCGGAGCCCGCTGTGGCTCCCTGCGCGGATCCCGCGGCCCTGGGTGCCCCTTCTTCCCGTTTCTGCCTCGTCCCTCGTCTTTTGCTGGACGCACAGCCGCTCCCCAGCATCGCGGGCTGTCCTGGCCTCGCCCGCACGTCAGCTTGGCTGTGCCCGGACCGCTTCATCCCGCTCTGCTCAGCGCCTCGGCAGCTCCCCCGACGTCCTCGCTGCACCTGGTCCAGGAGCCTTCCCGGCTCAAGGTCAGACGCGCGTTTTCCACGGCTGGCGCGTTATCCCCACGGTTACCGAGAACTTCTTCCCGACACTGACCTGAAATGGCACCTCATCGTGCACTCACGTGGACGCGGCGTTCGGAGACCTCGTGGTCTGCGGGGCCCCTCCGCGGCCTGTGCCTTCGCCACGTGGGGGCGTGCAGGGAGAAGTCGGTCTTGGACTCAGCCCCTTGCTGGCCTCCTGCGTGCCGCAGTTCGTGGTCTCGGGGCTGTTCCTTTAAACAGCTTCCGTTTCCCTTTTCACATGGCGTTGGCGTAGAGGTTGGCGGTGGCACCCTTTAGCAGTTGTTATTTTTACGTTTTCTATCAGCAATCCTACCCCGTGCCACTTCCGCTTTTCACTGTCGCTTGACGTTTCCCTGGAGGCTCAGAAGCACGTGGTGAATGTCTGTAAACTTCCGTGTGCGTCGGGGAGCCGTGTGCCTCCCGGTGGCCGATGGCTGGGGACAGAGTTTCAGCCGGTCCGTTAGAGCACACGTGTTACGTATGTTCCGTCCTCTGGTCGTTCTGACGTGTCCCTCCTCGGGGCCACGGGGCGTCTCGCACTGTGACACCGACAGCGACTCGGCCCGTTTCTGCCCGGCTGCCTCGCGGTTCTGCTTTCCGGGCTCCAAGGCCGTGCAGGGGGCACGTGACCCTGAGGGGGGCGCTGGCTCCTCCTCGCAGCCTGCAAGCCGCCTTGTCCCTTTTTTTTAAAATATAATTTTATTGATTCAAAGAGGAAAGAGGGAGAGAGAGAGAAACATCAGTGATGAGAGAGAATCATCGATCGCTGCCTCCTGCACGCGCCCCCAATGGGGATCAAGCCCGCATCCCGGGCGTGTACCCTGACCGGGAATTGAACCCTGACCTCCTGGTTCGTAGGTCAATTTGGCTCAACCACTGAGCCACGCTGGCCGGGCGCATTTGGCCCCTTTATTTTTTATTTTTTTATTTTTTTAATATATTCCATTGATTTTTTTACAGAGAGGGAGGGAGAGGGAGAGGGATGGAGAGTTAGAAACATAGATGAGAGAGAAACATCGATCAGCTGCCTCCTGCACACCCCCCACTGGGGATGTGCCCGCAACCAAGGTACATGCCCTTGACCGGAATCGAACCCGGGACCCTTCAGTCCGCAGGCCGACGCTCCATCCACTGGGCCACACCGGCCAGGGCGCATTTGGCCCCTTGAATGTGTGTCCCCTGAAACCCCATTCTCCTGTGACCCTGTGCGCTTGTCGTATGTAACGTGTGATGCCGTGAGCGTGTTCTCCAGATTCACCTGCGATGGTCTCTCTCATCATTTCTTGGCCTCCTGCCTCCCGTGGGGCCGGTCAGGCCGTCTCTGCCCCGTCTTGTCCTGTGATGGCATGCACTGCCGCTCCCTATCGATCTGCCGCTGTTTGTCGTGTTGGAAGAGGCTGTTGGAGGGGCGGCCCTCGCTGCGAGAGGTCCCTCCCTTTAACTCTGCCGGTTTCTGCCCCTGCGTCCCGGGGACCCCGTGGTCAGCTGTGTCTGTAACTGTTCCATTCCATCGATCAATCGACCCTTTTATCGATAATAATGTCCTTCTTTGCGTCTGACAACAGTTTACTCGCAATCTCCTTGGTCTGGTGTCCACATGGCCCCGGCTCCCTTTCGTGACTCTCCCATGGACTCTCTCTCCCCGTTCTCCACGAAGACCCGTTCCAATGGCCTCCCTCGTCCCAGCGCAGCCACCTCTTCGAGACTTGTCTGTGAAGGCACTTGCGCTCTGGGGCGCGGGGGCTGGGCGTCGGCATGAACTTGGGGACGCTGTGTGGGCCGCACGCAGCAGGTAGGCACCATCGCCTCTTCCACCCGCTCCGCCGAAGGGCCCTGTCTGGTGGTGGCGTCATCGTGGGTGTGGGTGACGCACACCTGAGTCCTTGCGTGTGTGGAAAACTTGTTTTCCCCCTTCTACCCTGGAGTCGCTTTAGCTGAACATCGAATTTTAGTTTAAAAATTATTTTTCTGCCCGGCTGGCTTGGCTCCGTGATTGAGCGTTGACCTATGAACCAGGAGGTCAGGGTTCGATTCCCGGTCAAGGGCACAGGCCCGGGTTGGGGGCTCGATCCCAGTGGGGGGCGTGCAGGAGGCAGCCGATCAGTGACTCTCTCTCATCATGGATGTTTCTGTCTCTCTCCCTCTTCCTTCCTCTCTGAAATCAATAAACATATGTTTTTAAAAATTTGTTTTTCCCTGGAACTGTGACGGTCCTGCCCGTAGCCTTCACCGTGTTGCAGTTGCCGACCTGGTTCGGCTTCTCTGTGGCCGTGAGGACGCCCCTGTGAGCCGGTCCGGGGCGCCCCCGGGAACAGCTGTGGCCTCGCGCTCCCTCTCCCGCGCCTTGTGTGGCCGTCCCGCTGAAGCCTCGTCTCCCTGCTGCGGCACGGCTCCGGGGCGCCTCCGGTTGGTCTCCTCTGTGCCATGTGCGGTCTGTCTCCTCTGCATCCATCGCTCCGAGAAGCGTCAGGCTTCAGACCCGGCCCCCCTTCCTCCCGACGTCACCTCCCTCTGTCCGGCCCTTTCCCGGGATTCTGGGCGAACCCCTCGGGCCAGGCTTCCCGCGCCGTCCCGCGGCCACGAGCTCCGTCCGCGCTGCCAGCTCAGCCTCTGGGGCTCACTCTGGGCTTGGAGGTCTCTGCGTGGGGGGCCCTGGGTCTGCACCTTTCGGGGGCACTCCGTGTGCGTGCCCAGGCGGCTTCATCTGCGGCTCCGGGAGCGTTTCCCGTGGAGGTTGTCTGTTGCACGTGGCTGCTGCTCTCCAGGGCTGGTGCTTCCTGGTGAGGGGCACTGCCCGGGCACCTCCGACTCTGTCATGGCCGCACGGGGCGACACCTGCCCGGGCACCTCTGACTCTGCCGTGGCCGCACCTGCTCCCGGCCGCCAGAGCGCTGGCTCGTGGCCGAGGGTCACGCGGTGGCTACACGGCGGGCTCGGGACGGGCCCATCCTCAGCTGTTGGGGCCTCGGTTGGTCTGATGCGAAGCTCCCGCTGCGTGGGGGGCGGGCGGAGGGAGAACTCCTGTACCATTTCCTTCTTCGCACGCCCTCCCGCGATTATTATGCGCCAGTTCATTACCCGACCACTTTGGAGATGCCGTTCATCCAAAGCCCAAGATTTTTTTCTTTTCTTTCCCCTTCCCCCCGACAGCGCGGCTGTGCCAGCCCCTCCCCCACCCCCCTCACCCCCTCCTCCAGCCCCCCACTCCCCAGTCCCGGCCACGCGCACTTCTTCAAGGCAAAGCGAGCACTTCCTTCTGTTTTGTTGAACCACCTGACCTGGGAAGGGTGATGCGTGCATTTCCCGTGTTAACACCCCTCCCCGGTGTGTGGGGGGATCTGATGGGAGCCCCCCCCTCATGCACCCTCACTGGCATCGCCGCCGGAACAGGGGGCCCGGCAGGCCCGAGCGACTGGGAGAGACCTTGCCGGGCGTTGGTTATTTGCGAGCACCCGTCGGACCTGGCTCCTCACCTGTGGGCCCCGTCGGGAAAAGCAGTCCCCCTCCCGGGCAGGGGCCTCTGGGCGATGGAAACGCCTGGATGAGGCAGGCGAGGGGCACACCCTGGTGAGCACCGAACACGTGGACTTCGCACGTGAAGTGGCGGTTCTGTGCTGTGGGCTTCACATCTCAGCTGAGATAAGGAAACACGTGAACACAGTGCCGAGGGGACGAGTCCGCACGGAGGGGAAGGGCCCCGGCTCTCAGCCTTCGCAGGAGCCGCCGGAAATGCCACCCCGCGCCCAGGACGCCGCATACCCTTCGCATCTGCGAACGCGGCGGGCAGGGTACAGGCGCCCTGTGGCCGCCACGGGGCGACAGACGGGTCCCTGGCCTCCGGGTCCCGCAGGGAAGACGCGGTGGTGGGAGGGGATGGCGGGTGTGCCAGGCGCGTTTCCTCCCGTGAGCTCGCACAGAAGCCATTGCGCCTTTATTCTCTCGGGCCCCATGAAGGCCAGCGTCTCCTCCCAGTGTGGCCAGGCGGCAGGCACCGGGCACCCGCACTGTGAACTCACCCACAGAAATCCCGGACGTTGTCTCAACACGCGTGTGCCCGGCCCATGTCCGGACCTGGGGGTGGCTGTGGGGCCCGTGCTACCAGGTCGTCCCAGATGCATTAGTGCGCAAGTGCACACGTGGTCAGTGCTTAGACACGGGCAGCACCACTCCAGTCTGAGCGGCTCCTTTGTAATCTGTGTGTCACTTCACGTGTTTACAAGCAGGAGTCTCGCCCGGCCGGCGTGGCTCAGGGGCTGAGCATCAACCCAGGAACCAGGAGGCACGTGCCCATGTGGCAGGCTCCATCCCCAGTGGGGGGCGTGCAGGAGGCAGCCGATCCACGATTCTCTCTCATCATTGATGTCTCTCGCTCCCTCTCCCTCTCTCTGAAGCCCATAAACATAGTTTAGAAAAAGAAGGAAGAAGCTAAGAAGCCCCGCCCGCGGGAAGGGCTCTTTGCGCCGGAAAATCCCAGGAGCCTGAGAGGAGGCGGGCTGGCAGGCGGAGGCCAGGGGACCACGAAGGCGGCCACTGGGCAGGACGGACGTGCCGTGTCCGCCCTTAGCCTGTGTCAGGTGGAGGGTGGGATGGGCAGAGCTGGGGGTCCTGGGAGCAAGGACAACTCCTTCAGAAGGAAAAGGTCCCTCCAACCAGCTCTGGGGGGCTGGGGGGCTGGCCTTTGCGGAGGTTCCGGTGGAGAAAGTTCAGGGGGTGCCTGGTGTCGGGGAGCACTGGGTGTCGGGGGACACTGGGTGTCGGGGAGCACTGGGTGTTGGGGGGCACTGGGTGTCGGGGAGCACCGGGTGTCGGGGGGGGCACTGGGTGTCGGGGGGCGCCGGGTGTCGGGGGGCGCCGGGTGTCGGGGAGCGCCCAGTGTCAGGGAGCGCCGGGTGTCAGGGAGCGCCAGGTGTCGGGGGGCGCCAGGTGTCGGGGGGTGCCGGGTGTCGGGGGGCGCCCGGTGTCGGGGAGCGCTCAGTGTCAGGGAGGTGACAAGTGGCCCCACGTTCCTGTCGAGGAGATGGGCATGGAGGGCGCCTTGCGGATGGCGTCGGCCGTGCCTGTGGCTGCTCGGTTGAATTGCTCCGTGCCCAGCCTCAGTGTTACTCAGATGCAGTTGGCGGTGTTTTTCACTGGGGCGCCCCCTCTTTTCCTCGTGGCGGCTAATATCTCCTGTCTCGGCCCCCCTCTGTGGTCACCCCCTGCCATCCCTGTCGCCGCCCCGCCAGGGGGTCCTCGGAGGGTCAAAGAAATCCAAAGTGATGGGAGGCGAGGCGGCCAGGAAGCAGACCGGGTACCTGGGCGGATGAGTGATAAGCAGGCATCCAGCACGCAGTTATTTATTGCTGCTGGAGGCAGGAGACATTTGCATGTAAAATGCAGGGATTCATCACGTGGGGGAGGGGGAGCTGGAAAGTCACCTCTATCCCTGCTCACTCCAGTAGTTATTCCCGACGTGCCCCCAGGCTCGGTGCTTCCCTCAGGGGTTTGCATCCCAGAGGGCCAGCCTCGCTGGCAGGGGAAAGACCAAGCACGCTCCGCTGCCTGATGCTGGGAAGGGGGAGTGGGTGAGTGAGGGTGAACTGACCTGGATCCGATCCCGGCCACACGGCTCAGGAACCACGGCCTCCCACCGCTCACCTGGGGCCTCGGCACTGGGTCTCCTGCGGGTCCGTGCGCTGATTGTAAACCCTTCTGCACAGCCCTGGCTGGTGTGGCTCAGTGGATAGAGCATCCGCCTATGGACTGAAGGGTCCCAGGTTTGATTCCCAGTCAGGGAACAGGCCTGGATTGTAGTCCGATCCCCAGTGTGGGGCGTGCAGGAGGCAGCCAATCCATGATTCTCTCTCCTTATGATGTTTCTCTCTCTCTCTCTCTCTCTCTCTCTCTCTCTCCCTCTCCCTTCTTCCCTGAAATCAGTAAAATGTATTTAAAATGAATAAATAAATGATGCTCTCACTGCACAGGAGGAATGAATCACCCTTTGCAATTGTCCTCCAGCTTGGGCCTGGAGCATGTATGCTGTCACGGAGAGCGGCTCCGGGGACACTCTGTGAGCGAGCGCTGGGCAGCGCGGCCTGCGGGCCGACCCTCTTAGGGCTTAGGCATCAGCTCAGAGTTGGCCACGTGAAAGGAGGTGAAAGAGTTCTTGAGTTTATGACAGAGTTGGTGTAAGATGTGCCATTTCTTCCTTAAATGTTCGACCAAATTCGCCGGTGAAGCCATGTAAGTCAAGAGCTTTCTTTGTGGGAGGGTTTCTGATAATGCCTTCAAAATGTGCTGTGTGCATGAGCCAGGCTACCTCAGATTGTCTGTTTCTTCCGAGGTCAATTTTGGGAATGTGTGTCTTTCAAGTCATTTGTGTCCTTACCACCTATGTTGTAGAATCTGTGGGCATAAAGTTTTCTATGATCCTATATAATAAAAGCCTAATATGCTAAGTGTCCGGTCGTTTGGTAGTCCGTTCAACCAATCAAAGCGTAATATGCTAATGATATGCTAAGGCCACTCAACCACTCGCAATGACATGCACTGACCACCAGGGGACAGATGCTCTGACAGGTAGGTTAGCTTGCTGCTGGGGTCCAGCCTATCAAGACTGAGCAAGATGGGCTGGATACTCCCTGGAGCCCTCCCACAGTCCCTCCCCGGCTGGCCAACCTCCCATGTCCCTCCCCGGCCCCAATTGTGCACCGGTGGGGTCCCTCGGCCCAGCCTGTGCCCTCTCGCCAGCTGGGCTGAGGGACCACCGCTCCCACACCCCCCAGTGCATGAATTTCATGCACCAGGCCTCTAGTATTTCCATAATATCATCCCAATGCCCCGAGGGTCTAGTTATATCTCATTCCTCATTCCTGATATTGGTAATTTCATTTCGTCCCTTTTTTTCTTACTCGCTCTAGCTAGAGGTGTATCAATCTTGTTGATCTTTTCGAAGAACCGGCTTTTAATTTCATTGATTTTTCCACATTGCTCTGAATTTTCTTTTTTTCTTGCTTTCCCATTCTTTATCGTTGTTCCTCTACTTTGGCTTTTCTGCGTCTTCATGTAGAAATTCAGAACACTCAATTTAAATCATCCTTGTTTTCTAACATAAGCATTTAGACGTATGCCTTTCCCTCAAAGCATTGGTTTAGCTGCATGCCAAACATTTTGGTGTTTTGTTTTCATTTCTATTCAAGTCAAAATATTTTCAGCTTTTCCTTTCTGTGTCTTCTTTGATCGATGGGTTATTTAGGACTGCCACTTAGCTTCCCAGTATCTGGGGGCTTTCCAGGTGCCTTTAAATTATCGTCTCTCGTTTAATTCCATGTCAGAGGACATATTTTTTAATTTTAATCTTCATAAAGCTGTGGAGACTCGTTTCATGGCCCAGGAGAAGGTGCTGGTGAACGTTGGATGGACATTCGAAATGCCTCTGTATTCTGCAGTGTCTGCAGGTGTTGGCTGGAGTGTTTTGTAAATAGATGCCCACCAGGTAAAGTGGTGATCGTGTCGTCCAAACCTTCCATCTCCTTCATTTTTATTTATTTGTTCTAACAATTACTGAGAGAGGAGTGTTGAAATCTACAGCTAGAGTCCTGGCTGATGGGTTCCATTGGTTGGGCATCGTCCATGGTCAGGGCACATGTCCAGGTTGCAGGCTCCATCCCTAGTGGGTGGGAGGGTTGTGTGGGAGGCAGCCGATGGATGTTATGATGTTTCTCTCTGCTCCCTTCCTCTCTCTCTGAAAATCAATAAACTATGCTTTTTAAAAAATAATAAATAATTACAATGAAAAAGAAATCTACAACTATTAATTGTGGGCTTGGCTAATCCCTTCAGTTCTATCCACTTATTTGTTTTTTTTGCCCATTACTCTATAATTAAGTTCATACACATTCAGATTGTTGTATCTTGTTGTTGAACTGACTCCATTATTATAATAAAACTAGAGGCCCGGTGCACAAAATTCATGCACGGGGGGGGGGGGTGTCCCTCAGCCCAACCTGCACACTCTCCAATCTGGGACCCCTTGAGGGATGTCCCACTGCCCTCTCACAATCCAGGACTGCTGGCTCCCAACTGCTCGCCTGCCTGCCTTCCTGATTGCCCCTAACCGCTTCTGTCTGCCAGCCTGATCACCCCCTAACTGCCCTCCCCTGCAGGCCTGGTCACCCCTAACTGCCCTCCCCTGCAGGCCTGGTCATCCCCAACTGCTCTCCCCTGCAGGCCTGGTTCCCCCCACAACTGCCCTTTCCTTCAGGCCTGGTCACCCCTAACTGCCCTCTCCTGCAGGCCTGGTCCCCCCTAACTGCCCTCTCTTGCAGGCTTGGTCCCTCCCAACTGCCCTCCCCTGCTGGCCATCTTGTGGCCGCCATCTTGTGTCCACATGGGGGCAGGATCTTTGACCACATGGTGGCAGCCATCTTGTGTGTTGGAGTGATGGTCAATTTGCATATTACTCTTTTATTAGATAGGCTAGAGGCCTGGTGCACAGATTCATGCACCAGTGGGGTCGCTCAGCCTGCCCTCTCACAATCCGGGACCCCTCGGGGGATGTCAGAGAGCCAGTTTCAGCCCAATCCAGACAGGAGGGAGCTCGACCCTGTGCATTGAACATTTGTCCCTTGGTGGTCAGTGTGCATCATAGCAACCAGTGGACCGGTCGTTCGGTCGCTTAGGCTTTTATAGGTATAGATGTCCCTTTTGGCCTCTGCCTACACTCCTTTTCCCCAAGTCTGCTTTTCTAATGTCAGTGGCTCCAGTTTTGACGCACAGTGTTGCCACAGTTTTACTTTCGCCCTGTCCATGTCTTTATATTTGAAGTGTCTCTTATTAGCAGCATATTGTATAAGCACTTTTGGCCCACTCTGATCATTTCTGGCTTTTCATGGCAGAGTGTAGCCCGTTGGCATGTACCATCTAAGTCTCTGTTTCCTTTCTGATGGGCCTGCTCTCTGTTCCAGTTCCCCTTCTCACTGGCCGGCCTGCCTTTGGGTTGATCAAGGTCGTTGGGTTCCCACTTCCTCTCTGCTGGTTGGTCAGCCTTTTGCCTGTTCTCTCCATGCATGTGCGCAGTTGCTCTGTGGCTTCCAAAACGCATCTTTACCTTGATCACAGCCTACCTTGTGTTTAATTATATCTACTCTGCCATTATATCACATCCGCCTTGTTTTTATTTTGTTTTGTTTTTTAATCCTCACCCAAGGATATTTTTCCCATTGATTTTTAGAGAGGGTAGAAGGGAGGGGGAGAGACAGAGAGAAGCATCGATGTGAAAGAGACACATGGATTGGTTGCCTCCTGCATGCCCCCAACCAGGGCCGGGAACTGCAACCGAGGTACGTGCCCTTGACCGGAATTGAACCCGGGACCCTTTGGTCTGCAGGCCGACACTCCAACCACTGAGCCACATCGGCCAGGGCCGCCTGGTTTTTACCTGTCACTTCACGTACCGCGTAAAGACTTGCAGTGCACTCTCCCTGAGCCCCTCTGATGCCTTGGGTTACTGTGATCTATGTTTTACTTCTGAGCATTTTCCGAACTGCACAATAGACTGCCGTTATTTTTGCCCTCCACTACCAATTATCTTTTAAAGAAACTACAAATAAAAATAGGTTCTATTTGCTCACCCAGCTACCATGCTGGGCTCTCTCCAGTTCATGCAGATCTGAGTCTCCAGGCTGAAGAATATTCTTTCATATTCTTCACACTGCAGGTCTGCTGGGGGTGAATTTTTTCAGCTTTGGGTTTGTCAAAGAAAGAGCCTTTATTTCATCTTATTTTTGAAAGAGAATTTGCTGGATAAAGAATTCCATGTTAGATGCTTTATTCCAGCACTTTAAACATATAGTTCCATTGTCTTCTTCCTCGCATTGCTTTTCAGGAGGAATAAGCAGTGTTTCTTATCAGTAGTCCATTGCATTGAATGTGTCTTTTTTTTTTTTCCCTCTGTCTACTTTTAAGATTGCTCTTCATATGTAATTTTCAGCAATTTGGTTACGATATGCCTTATGTGTGTGGGGGCTTTTTTTGTTTGTTTGTTTACTTTGCTTATAATCGATTGAAATTCTTGGACCTCTGGGTTGATATATTTCATCAAATCTGGAAAAAATTTTAAAGCATTCTCTCCCACAATTTTTCTTTCTCCTCTCCTTCTGGGACTCCAGGTCTACCCCACAGTTTACTGGTTCTTTGTTTCATCCTTTTCCATCCTTTTGTTCCCCTCTGTGTCTCAGTTGTATCGTTCCTTTTTTCCTGTTTTTAAATTCACTGTGGTTTGTCTGTGTTTCCTTCTGCAAGGTCCAAGGGATGGTTAAGCCCATCTATTGAATTTCTAGTTCATGTGTTCTGATTTTTAGGTCTAGAATTTCCATTTGTTTCTTTCTTGTTTCCTCTCTTTTGCTGTATTGTGTTCGTGTTTTCTTTAAATCTTTGGCATATTTATAACAGCTGTTTTTAAAGTCTTCGTGTACAGAGTCCAACTTTTCTGTAACTCGTGGGTCTGTTTCTATGGACTGGGTTTGCTCCTAATTATGAGCCACATGTGTTGGTTCATATGCATCTAGTGAAATGCTATTGAATTCTGGTTGTTATGGATGCCAAGGGTCTGGATTGTGTTCCCCGTATGCTGGGATAACTTTTGATCTGGCAAATAGTTCATTTACGTGCCCATAGGCTCGATTCTTTTCCCACTTGTGTTTAGGCGTGGTTGGGTGCCTCCAGAGTGGCCCTTCTTCTGGAGTTAGAGTTGCCTGCCCTGTGGGTGGGCTTTCCAGGCCGCTGAGGGGAGCGCAGTGGCTGAGTGCCGACCTATGACCCAGGAGGTCACAGTTTGATTCCGGGTCAGGGCACATGCCCGGGTTGCGGGCTCCATCCCCTGTGTGGGGCGTGCAGGAGGCAGCAGATGAATGATTTCTCTCAGCATTGGTGTTTCTCTCTCTCTCCCTCTCCCTTCCTCTCTGAAATCGGTAAAAATATTTTAAAAAAAGAAAAGAAAGAAAACACAGCAAGGAGGTGAGCGACTCTCAGAAGCTGTACCTCCCGCCGTGAGCCTCTTCCCAGGACGCAGGCCCGTGCGCTGGATGGCAGAGGAGTCACGTTCAGAGATGCGGCTCTGGGAGGAGGGGGCGGCTCACACTGGCGTCAGCAGGTGCTCGCGCGTGCGGGGACAAGCAGGGTGTGTGCAGAGCCACGCAGAGCCGTGACCTTTGCACGTGTAAGGGACACACCCTCGCACCCTCTGCACATGCCTGGACTTGGGCGCTGTGGCGTGGAGCCACTGGGCGGTGAGGGTGCCGCCTCGCCCGGCCCGTGCCCGGGTCGGTCCCGTCGTGGGTAGGAAATGACCGTCAGGCTTTAGCTTCAGCCTCTTGGGCGATGCCGGGAGGGCCCTTTCCTCCCGAGAGGCGCCAGGCCTGGGCGCGGGGCTCGGCTGCTGAGCTGAGTTCAGGGCGACGATGAAAGCTCCCAAGTTAAGCACCGGCTGTACGCCAGGCGCCGGCATTACGGAGGCTTTTACTCACCACAGAAACTCCACCCGCCTCGGTGCCTGGTCCTAGTAGGCAGGTGACCGTTTACAGATTATTTTTGGGGAAACCGAGGCCGGGGGCGTTGAAGGGGCAGCGTGGGTGCTGGGTGCCCGGGTCTCCTGAAGCCTTGCTCACCCACGATTGCCGGCCTCCGGCAGGGTAACCGGCTCCTTCTGGCTTCCTCGTGGCCTTTCCTTCGCCTTCTCGGCAAAGACTCGGGTTCTTCCGGCCCCTCCCTCTCGTGGAGCGTGGCAGCTGCGAGAGAAGACAGCCGGCCTCTGACGGCCGGGGTCACAGGCCCAGGGAGGGGACGTCCGACCCCTCCGTCCCTCCCCGCCCCCCGCCGCGATTCTCCGCCCGAGGGCAGGGTCCTGCGTGTCCGTCCAGGCCAGCGGCTGCCTCCCAGCTGCTGGGCTCTGCAGGGCCGCGGAGGGTGGGGGAGAGCGAGCAGGGCAGCGGGCCCTGTTCCCAGGCGCACGCCCCCAACCCCCCGCGTCTCCAGGCCGCCATCCACGGCGACTTCATTAGCAGCAAGCTGCTAATTAAATTTCATATTTATGATCAGAAAATAAAATCACTGGACCTATTTGAAAAAGGATTTGATGAGTTCTGGCTGCAGCAGCTGAGTCAGCAGGCGAGGCCCACGCCGTGTAGAACCGGGTTTCAGGGCGAAGCTAAATAAAGCAACGCAATGAGTTCTGGGTGGGCCTGGCCCGAGCCGTGTCACCCTGCAGGACAGACCGGGTCCCTCTGGGAGGAGTCCTCCCGCCTCCCCAGGCTTGGAGGGGCTGGGGTTTGGAGCTCGCACACCAAAGCCCCGTGGCCCAGGCGGGTCTGTTTCATCTCCAGGGTCCCCAGGCCGGGCCTGAGCAGGGCCGGAGGGGGCTGAGCAGGGCCAGAGGGGGCTGAGCAGGGATGGAGGGGGCTGAGCAGGGCCGGAGGGGGCTGAGCAGGGCCGGAGGGGGCTGAGCAGGGCCAAGGATGGGGGGGCTGAGCAGGGATGGAGGGGGCTGAGCAGGGCCGGAGGGGGCTGAGCAGGGCCGGAGGGGGCTGACCAAGGATGGAGGGGGCTGAGCAGGGATGGAGGGGGCTGAGCAGGGCCGGAGGGGGCTGAGCAGGGCCGGAGGGGGCTGAGCAGGGATGGAGGGGGCAGCAGGGCCGGAGGGGGCTGAGCAGGGATGGAGGGGGCTGAGCAGGGCCGGAGGGGGCTGAGCAGGGATGGAGGGGGCTGAGCAGGGATGGAGGGGGCTGAGCAGGGCCGGAGGGGGCTGACCAAGGATGGAGGGGGCTGAGCAGGGATGGAGGGGGCTGAGCAGGGATGGAGGGGGCTGAGCAGGGCCGGAGGGGGCTGAGCCGGGCTGGAGGGGGCTGAGCAGGGATGGAGGGGGCTGAGCACGGATGGAGGGGGCTGAGCAGGGCCGGAGGGGGCTGACCAAGGATGGAGGGGGCTGAGCAGGGATGGAGGGGGCTGAGCAGGGATGGAGGGGGCTGAGCAGGGCCGGAGGGGGCTGAGCAGGGATGGAGGGGGCTGAGCAGCCGGAGGGGGCTGAGCAGGGCCGGAGGGGGCTGAGCAGGGCCGGAGGGGGCTGAGCAGGGCCGGAGGGGGCTGAGCAGGGATGGAGGGGGCTGAGCAGGGATGGAGGGAAGAGCTGGCTGCTAGGCAGGGGCGGGGCTGACCTCTGACCCCCGGGTGTGCGGGCTGCTCCATCCACCCACAGCCGCCCTCCCTCTCGCTGAGGGCTGTGTAGCCGTCCACTCCGAGCTTCCGCCCTGCAGGCCGCCAGGGCACAGGTGCCCGCTCCCTGCCGCAGACCGGGGCCCGGGTCCGAGGAGAAGCTCGTGGCGGTGTGTTTGGCTCTGAGCACCTCCGCATGAGGATTTCAAAAGTTTCTTCAAGGCCCTGACCAGTGTGGCTCAGTGGGTAGGGCGTGGGCCTGAGAACGGCAGGGCCCGGGTTCGATTCTGGTCCAGGGCACGGACCTCGGTTGCAGGCTGGATCCCGCACACGGCCTGACCCATCTGTGTCCCCGCGATGTTTCTCTCTGTCCCTCCCACTCTCTCTAAAAACAAGATTAATGGAGACGCACCCTCTGGGGAGGGTTAACGGCAGCAAAAGGAAGTCCCTTCAGGGGCGCTGGGTCCCGCACTCCCGCCCCGGCCACCTCCCCGGTCCAGCGTCCAGCGGGCAGACCTGGGTGATGCCGCTGCTGCCCGGACCCCCCTCCCTCCCCGCTGCCCCCGTGACAGACGGCCGGGTTCTCTGCTGCACCCCGGGGTCCCCTTCTCTCCTCCCAGCCTCCCCCCTTCCTGGAAAGTCACCCACAGACTCTGCTGAGAGCAGAAGTAAAAAGGGAAGTGCGGCCGCCCCACCGCTGCCCCAGCTAAGAATAGAGGCGCCCTGCGTGGGGTGCGGGCTCCGGGCGCCGCTCCTGCAGCATCAGCGTTTGGGGGGCCTGGCAGGCGACAGGCGGGGAGCGGGAATCCGAGGAGCCGGAGGGACAGCCGGGCCGGGCAGAGCCTGTGTGTGAGCCCGTGAGTACATCGCCCGCGGCCCGCTGCCCCCCCCCCCCCCAGGCCTGCGCACCCCGCCAGGGAGCCGCGGCTGTTTGGAGGGAATGGGCTGCAGGTCGGGTGGCGGGCACCACGCTCTGCGATTTCTCTGGCGCCGCCCACGCCGCATGCTGATGGCCGTGCGTGTTCCTTTCCCGTCTTCACCTCCCAGCCACGCGGCCCTCACACTCCCGGCACCATGGGACCTGCTTCGGGTGCACGGGGTGCGGAACTGCACGGGCCCCCCATCCTGATCTCCGTGCGGACAGAGCCTCCTGTCCCCGTTGCTGGCCTTCCTGTCTTTTCCCGGATGTTTCTATTGATTTCAGAGCGGAAGGGAGAGGGAGAGAGAGAAACATCCATGATGAGAATCATCAATCGGCTGCCTCCTGCGCGCCCCACACTGGGGATGGAGCCCGCAACCCGGGCCTGTGCCCTGACCGGGAATCCAACCGTGACCCCTTGGTTCGTAGGTCAACAGTCAGCCACTGAGCCACGCTGGCCGGGGTTTTCCTAACTTTCTTCTGATGAGGACGGTGCCAGGCTGAGGGCCCGCGGTGGTCCTGGGGAAGGAGTGGGGTGCCGAGCCCCGCTGGGCGGAGAGGACGTGGGCACAGCGTCTGTGTCTAGAAGCCGGGCCCTGCCCCGTGCAAACCTCACGCCCCGTAGCCTCGCCCCTGGCACCCACCCTCCCGGGGCGCCTTTCCGTCAGCTTCAGGAGGTTGGGTAGATCCAGATGCAAAGGAATCAGCTGTGGATGTCCGACATGCAGCGAGGCCAGCCCTGCCCACCAGCAACGTGGGATGAGAAGGCGGTGCTGGGAGCCAAGCCGCAGGGTGACCCAGGCCCACGATTCCGGGGAAACGGCCCCTCACGGGGGCAGGGCTCACCCCAGGGCAGCGGAGCCAGACCCCCCCACCCCGCCGGGCAGCTCTGCAGGAGGCGCTGAGCCGGGCCTGGTCTCCTCGTGAGACACCGGCAGGTCCCGTGGGCGGCACACACTCCTGTGCCGGGGCGGGGCGGGGCGGGGCGGGTGGGGGGCGGCAGCCTCGCTCATTAGGGACCGAGTCTTCGTCTCGGGGTCAAACTGAGGTCACGGTGTGAGGGGGTGACTCAGGTGCAGAGCTGTCCTTTAAGAGGAGAAGCAAGTGCGACATTCTTGGTGCCTCGGAGTCCCCGGAGGGTAACACCCCTCGGGGCAGAAATGTCACCAGGGTCAGACGCCACCCCCGCCTGGCCTGCAACACGTGTGTGCGACGCGGGGCGGCGGCCCTGGAGCCTGGCTTCCCACACGGCCCTCGCACGTGTGTGTGTGTGTGTGTGTGTGTGTGTGTGTGGGAGAGAGAGAGAGAGAGAGAGAGAGAGAGAGAGAGAGAGAGAGGAGGCCCACGGAGGCAGCCGCGGCTCCCAACAGCCCCAGCCCCCTGCCCTCGTGGAATTAGGGGCATTGTCTCACTTGGCACCCACCTCGCTCCCACGGCTTCGGGCGGGCGTGGGTTTACCGCCCCTCACTGGGCGGGGGAGCTGGGGTGACCTCTGAGCCTGGAGGTGCCTGAGTGCCTCTCCCGGTGACGGTCGGACTCAGTGAGGTGTCCGGCACGACCGTGTAGGACGCGAGGAAACAGCAGGACAGCCGGCGCCAGGTGGCGGGCGGGTCATGGATGAAGCGAGGAGGACGCCCCCAGCCCTCCTGGCGCCTCCAGCCGCCCTTTCGCACTGTCACCCAGTCTGCGGGAGAGCGAGCTCCCACTCCCCTTGGGGAACGGTGTGTTCTGAGGTGTCTGGTGACGCTCCCCGGGGCGTGGGAATGTGAGTCCCCGTGTTGTCACGCCCTCAGAGCCGGCCTTCGGGGAACGTGCCCGCTAGTTCCTGGGCGGGTGGCGGGGGTGGGGGGCGGGGCGCCCAGAGCGGCCAGGAGGCTGAGTGGATGGCGGACAGGGATGCCCAGAGGCGCAGCCCCCTGGCGGCTGCCCTCTCCCTCCCGCCCTCACCGGCGCCCGCCCTCCCGCCCCTCCTTCGCTGTGACTCGCTTGGCCGAGCTTCCCTTTTCGGCTGTGCACCTGTGGGCGCTAAATAAAACCGGGTCCCTGTTCCCTTTTCCCCGTCTCTCCCCGCCCCTCCCCACCTGCCTCTGCGGCCGCCCCTGCGCAGCCGCTCTCCCGAGTCCCACGGCCCCTGGCGCCACCTGGACAGGCGGGTGCCTGCCCCCGGGCTCCCGTCCGCCCGGGCCGGATTGTCTCTGAGCGTGAAGATTCCCGACTCCTCTCACCGGTAACTCTCGGGGACTTGGTAAAGTTTCCATCACGGCTGTGCTGGAAGCGGGACGACATCGGAAAACCACGGCGTCGGGTAAAACTGCTGATGACTGTGCGGTGGGCTGGTGCTGGCTGGGGACCCGACGTGTGTGCTGAGAACTTGTAGCTGCTTCCACCTACTTTACTTTATTGATCGAGGTGACATTCCCGGGACATAAAATGCACCATTTTAGAGTGAACAATTGGTGCTTTTTTAATATACGTTTATTGATTTCAGAGAGGAAGGGAGAGGGAGAGGGAGATAGTAACATCAATGATAAGAGAGAATCATGGATCAGCTGCCTCCTGCTCGCCCCCCACTGGGGATCGAGCCAGCAACCCGGGCATGTGCCCTTGACCTCCTGGTTCATAGGTCAACGCTCAATGAGCCACACCGGCCGGGCCAATGGTTTTTAGTACATTCATAGTGCTGTGCAAGCACCCCTCTATCCAGCGCCGAAGCGTTTCTGTCCCCCCGAACACAGGAGCGTCACCCCCGCCCCCTCCCTGGGCCCCGGGCCTGTGGGTTTGCCTGTCTCGCGTTTCCCAGACGGAAGCCCTTGCTGTGTGGCCGTGGCGTCTGCTTCCCGCTCAGCAGATGTTTTCCCGGCTCCGCTGCGTGGACGTAGCGTGTCAGTGCTCGATCCTTTCCACGGCTGCATAGTGCTCCTCCGTGTGGATAAGGTGTCTGTTTTAGGGTCACTGCTGTGTGGGCTCGGGGTGCCGGGCCTGGGCGGAAGCTGGCAGAGAGGGTGGGGAGCGCGAAGCTTGGTCGGCGCCAGGGTGCGGCAGAGACGCCAGAAGCTGCCTACGAGGGTCCTGCCCATCGCCTCGCCCACCCTGTGACGCAGGATTTGTGGCGGTGGGTTCCCCCCTGAGCTTCAGCAGCTTCCTGCACCTGTCCTGCCTCCACCTCACGTCTGTCCTGGGCTTTTCCTGCGTCCCTCTGTCCCCGCTGATGAGTGCCCCCTGCCCCTCAGACACCCCTGCCCCTCAGACACCCCAGCACAAAGGTGTCCTCTGAGGGGGAGCTGGCAGCAAGGCTCCCATCCCCTTCCTGTGACCTCACACAAGAGAGCGACGCACAAGGCTCACTCTAGGGGCCACTGGCTGGTTCTGGGTGATCGGTTCTCAGAGCATCGGGGTTCCACGGAGCAATTGGGACAGTGGCATCCTCATCAACGCCAAGGCCCCCAGGTTCTGGCAGTGCCCCCGGAAAAGCCCAGTTTGGACGCGGCGTCTGGGGCGCAGCCCAGGGAGAGTCCTCGCAACAGAGCGGGAGAGGCGGCCTTCCCGCCCCGCCCAGTGGCCAGGGCTGTCCCCACAGGTCGGAAACCACAGGGACGTGCGGTCCAGCCTCTAATCCACGGCTGGTTGGGAGAGCGCGATGGATGGGCGCTCAGATCCGAAATGCAGAGCAGCAAACAAGCCCGGTGCATGAGGGGCACGCGGTCTGGCCCGCAGGCTGTCGGGGAACCTCACCGTTCACCGAGCGGAGATGAGATGACAGATGACAGGCTCACCCTCCGAGGGGAGGAAAGCACGCACAGAGGAGGGAGCCAGCGCGCATCCATCGGAAAGCAATCCCTTTACACACACGCAGCGCCTGTTTGTCCAGGAGTCTTGCCGGCCACAGGGCTTCCCTGCCCCGAGGATCTAAGCAACAGGGCAGACGGACAGAGACGCCACCCCCCAGGTGGGGGCGTTTCTCACCGGCAGCCCAGACAGCAGGGTGGAGGCCAGGCGTTGACTTTCTCCTGTAAATTGCGTTTGGTGTGGAGGTAATTATCGGGACGCCTAGGCAGAGACCTCCATCGAGTTTGCCGTTGGCTGTGGCCGGGCGGACCGAGTGACACTGACTGAGTGCCTGCCATGGGCACGGCAACAACCCCAGGATGTAGGTCTGCCCGTCCAATTGCACAGCCAGGTGGGCTCGGGAGGCTCAGCAGCGCCAAGGCCACAGCAGCAGACGCGGAGCTGCGGCTCCCACCAGGAGCCGCATCTTTCCTTCAGGGCACATCTTTCCACGGGGCAGAGAGAAGCCTCGGCTTGGTGCCTTTATGCAAAGGTTTTTGGGGTTCGCTCTTTCTGATTTGAGTACAGCTTCGGGGACACTTCTGCTACAGCCCCCTCTTTTAGGGGGACGCTATCACTTCACACCAACAAACATAACACATTTAACCCCTTGAGGGCAGGCGCTCCATGTTCCTTGTGTGGGGGTGCCCTGCACACGGGACCCCAGCCCCCCAACTCTCCACATGGACAGTGGAAGGGCTCTTCAGAGATGGCCCATCTTAACGAGGCCGTGGTCACCGGCCCTCAGAGCACCTCCTCCCGCCCACTGCTGCCTGGGGACCTGCCCAGTGACCGATACCCGAGAGTCCAGCTCTCACCTGAGTCTTCGGAGGAAGAGGAGGAGCCTGGGACCTGTAAAACCCGGCCTGCGCTTCCACTGACCTGAGCAGCCTGTGCAGGTGGACCGGAGCCTGGGACCTGTAAAACCCGGCCTGCGCTTCCACTGACCTGAGCAGCCTGTGCAGGTGGACCGGAGCCTGGGACCTGTAAAACCCGGCCTGCGCTTCCACTGACCTGAGCAGCCTGTGCAGGTGGACCGCCGAGCCTCCTGCCTCCTCCGGCTCCTGCTGCTGCTCCACTGCCTCCCGCGGCATCTGTTACCTTGGACCATCACCTGTTACCCTTCAAGTTGATTGAAATCATTAGCAGAGCTGTTTGCAGACACATGGATGGATGATGGAAGGATGGATGGATGGATGGATGGATGGATGGATAAAAGGATGGATAATGGATGATGGATGGATGATGGATGGATAATGGATGGATGAAGGATAGATGGATGGATGGGTGGATGGATGGGTGAATGGTTAAATGGGATGGATGGATGAATGGTTAAATGGGATGGATGATGGATGATGGATAGATAGATGGATGGATGAATGGTTAAATGGGATAGATGATGGATGATGGATGGATGGATTGATGATAGATAGATGGATGGATGGATGATGGATGGATGGATGGGTGAATGGTTAAATGGGATGGATGGATGAATGGTTAAATGGAATGGATAATGGCTGGCTGGCTGGATGGATGGATGGATGGATGGATGGAAGAATGGTTAAATGGGATGGATGGATGAATGGTTAAATGGAATGGATGGGCTGGATGAATGGTTAAATGGATGATGGATGAATGGTTGAATGGATGGATGGATGAATGGTTAAATGGGATGGATGATGGATGATGGATGATGGATAGATAGATGGATGGATGAATGGTTAAATGGGATGGATGGATGGTTAAATGGGATGGATGATGGATGATGGATAGATAGATGGATGGATGAATGGTTAAATGGGATAGATGATGGATGATGGATGGATGGATTGATGATAGATAGATGGATGGATGGATGATGGATGGATGGATGGATGGGTGAATGGTTAAATGGGATGGATGGATGAATGGTTAAATGGGATGGATGGATGAATGATTAAATGGGATGGATGGATGAATGGTTAAATGGAATGGATAATGGCTGGCTGGCTGGATGGATGGATGGATGGAAGAATGGTTAAATGGGATAGATGATGGATGATGGGTGATGGATGATGGATAAGATGATAGATGAATGGATGATGGATGAATGGTTAAATGGGATAGATGATGGATGATGGATGATGGATGGATGGATTGATGATGGATGGATGGATGGATGGATGAGTAGGGTTCCCAATCTCCTGCTTTACGTCTGCCCTGAAGTATCCTCACCACCAGACTTTCAAATGTTGCCCCGCGAAACATCCAGAGGCCTTGGGCCCGCCTCGTCTGCCATTTGACTTGATCTGTCTCCTGCCCCGTGGGACCAGTGCCAGCCCAGTGAGAAGAAGATCAAGGGAAGGTTTGGTGGGAGTGCGGCTCCCACAGAACCTTCCAGTTCTCGTCCTTGGCTGCTCTCTGGGTGGGGCTCCAGTTTGAGGACGCTGGTGACCTTTCCTGAGAAATGGGAGGGCCGACCTTTTCACTTCACAGGTTCTCGGGGCTGCGGACCCCCCAGGAGCAGGTTCCGCCTGTCGCTGCTCCAGGTCAGGCACAGCTGCCCACGTCATTTCCAAACAGGCTCCCCTCGTCCCAGCGCCACTCTCCTGGGCTGGAACTGAGTTACCTGCCATGCAGGCTCCGAGTGGATGCTCTGCGCCCACTGTGGGGTCGCCTCTGCGTAGCAGAGACCCCAGGTCTCCGGCCCAGATCCAGGGGAGACTGGGTGGAGGTGGGGAGAGGTCACTGAGGGCCTGGCCGTGCAAGTCCCAGGTGAGTGGGACACAGTCCCCCTCCCGAGGAACCCACAGCGACGTGGAAACACGGAACGGCCAAGGATGGAGGCGGGACGAGGCGTCGCAGAGCGCCAGCGGGTGCAGGCGTATTTCCTGCTCTCTCTGCGTCCTTCCTGGTGGACTGATGACTGAGGACATGAAGTGGCCATGGGATGCTTTTATTATGAAACTGGAGGTCATCAGAGCATCCCATTCAGCAAACATTTTTACTGAATCCCCCCACGTGCTGCGTAGTGTGACTGCACCCCGTCTGGAGACTGGCGTGACGAAGGCACAGGGGGACCGTGGGCTCTCAGAGTTTCTCCCAACCCAAATGGTGAACCGACCCATGGCCAGGACGAGGAAGAGGTGCTGATGGGTGTTCCATGGGCCACGGATGGATCAGGGCTGTCTTCGAAAGCACAGAGGCTCCTGAATTGGAGCGAGCTGGTGCTCTCGGGGACTTCACGGCTCCCCGTGGCGAACGGGCATTTGTGGACCACGCTGCCGAGGCGACCACAGGAGAGAACGCATTTCCTTGTGGTCGAGGCCAGAGGACTTCCCGTGGCCGCCCGCCGTGGGCGCTCCCCAAGAGGGAGAGGGGTGGCCTCCCGCTGGGGCGGGGGTGGAGGAGGAGGGTTGGCCGAGCCGCGCAGCCATGCCCCCCGGAGACCTTGGGGGCTGTCCTGTCCATCCCTGTGTGCGCGGCTCTGGAATCGAGATGCAGCCAACGCTCACAGAGCCACCGTGATGGAGGGATGCACCTTCCGGAGCAGTGTGAGCCTGGCTCTGCGGATGTGCTTCTCAGAAGCTTCCCTGTGGCAGGAAGTGAGAGCCGCAGGGGAGCGGGGGGCGTCCTTCAGGAGGGCTTGGCCTTGGCGCAGGGCAGAGGCCACTGGGAAGGAGCGTGGGTGCAGGGCCTGGGGCAGGGAGGGGTGAGGTGGCCTTGCCCTTGGTCTCAGCTCAGTAAGTGGGCCCCGCCCCCCCCCCCGCAGTCCTGGCTCCTCCTGGGGCCTCCTCTCCCCTGGCACCTGCATTCCACAGCAACTGCGGCCCTGGCCGGACACAGAGAGCAGTGGCTGGAGCACCTGAGGAGCTCGCCTGGTGCCCAGGGGCATGGCGGGTGGTGGGCAGTGCCCGGCTGATGAGCGGGCATGCCCGGGTGTTGGCGCGAAGCATGGCCGTAACCGGGCATTTGGGAGCGTCGGGAAGACCGAGGGCTGAGGGAGAAGAGGCGAGGCCGGCGCGTGTGGGAGAGGCTGGGCCTGGGAATCAGGGTCGGCTCAGGACTGGAGGCCGCACCGAAGCAGCAGGCGAGATGAACGGTCCACCAGGCACCGCCATCCAGGAACGGCCGGGCAGACAGACAAGGTGGTGTCGTCTCGTTACCGTGTCCTGGCTGTGCCTACCGCCTCGCGGCACGGCCACCCCTTGGAGCCACACCATTCGTTGCTGTCACCCGCGGCGCCCCATCCACGGCGGTGCTTTGTCTTTATTGATCGCCTGCTCGCTCGGTGTTGTATCTGGAAAAAGGAACACGAGCGATGGACCGCCAGCGCTCAGGCGTCTGTCGCTGCGACCACGCTGGCGCTCTCAGATGTCGTAGATCTTACTTGTCACACGGGTCGTGAGGGTGGTCTTCCTAACCGCGAATCACAGAAACAAAATCAGAGCTTCGTACACACGAGGGATTTTATTCTTCTGTGGACCAAGGGCTCAAAGCTTAGCTTGGACCCAACGTCCCGTAGCACCCAGGCAGCCGCACTTCGAGGGCAGCCTCTGTCTTCGTGCTCACAGGGCAGCTGCTGTGCTTCAGGGCATTGCGTCCGCATCCAGGGAGGGAGACGGGGACAAAGAAGAGGCTCTTCTCGCCAGATTCTGCCCCCAGCCCAAGGAGCCCTCCCCGATGTCTCACCTGAAACTTCCACTTACCTCGCAGAGGCCAGGGATTGTATCGCACGGCCACCCCTAGCTGCAAGAGAGGTGAGAAACGCCATTTTTCAAGTGGGCCCAGTGACACTCCACAAAACTGGGCCCCCCCACAGAGTAAGGGAGCAGCTGGCAGGGCCTGCCACTCTGCTGTGAATTTAAAATGATAATTGCTGCTTTCAAAACATGTACGGGCAAAGCACCACCGATTGCTTCCCATGGTAACTGTGGGAAATGTTATCATCCTAATGTTTCGGTTGAATGAACCTAGATAGACAGCGGTGAGGACGTTCTCGGGGATGCCCGGAGGAAGCCTGCAGGGGGTTTCTAGCTGCTTCTCTGAGTGTCCTGTTTGTAGCCACGAGGGGCGGGGGAGGCGGGGGGACACGAGGAGGAAGGCGTGAGTCGGGGTCTTTTCCACAAGCTTCCTTCCTGGGCTGTGAACGCCGCCGGCTGACTGGCCGGAGTGCTGGTGTGTCCCCGTGTGTCCTCAGTCCTCACAGGCACTAGATCATTCTTTTAAATAATACCCCCCCCTTTTTTTTTTTTTTGCCAGAACTCCTTTCAATTAAGTGGAGGTTTCGTTGGGATAATTAAACCCTCCATCTCAAGCCGCCCACTCCAATCACCCAGGCAAATCAATTAACCAGAGATGCTTGCATCTCCCTGCCTGCCGGGCCGTCTGGCCCCCTGAGCGTTCGCCCGAGGGACAAGGGCAGAGAGCAGAGGCGTGTCCCGCAGGCGGCTCCTTCCCAAAGGCCTGGCTCTCTGTGGCTGCCAAGTCAGAGCAGCCTCGTGGTCAGTTTCATCCGGATTTGACTTTTATTTATCCGCCCGACAAACAGATGTGGGATACCTACTGCGACCAAGGCCCCGTGCCCAGTTCTGATGGGGGGAGCGGGGCCCAGCGGGGATGGACATGGGCGGGTGGCCGAGCCCCTCTGAGCCTGTCTCCTCTCTGTAAAGGGGGGAAGTAGTGGCCGCCTCGTAGGTGGTTGTGTCAAAGGAGATGACCCACAGGGTGTCTGCCTACAGCAGCGACCCGCACCTCGTCCTGGGCAGCTGCTGGAGGGTGCGCTCCCGCAAAAAAGGGGAGAGGACAGGAAGGAGGAAGCCACGGAGCCCAGGAAGCAAGGGCTCTGGCGGGGGGCTGAGCTGCCCTGCCTCTTACACGCTACCTGTGACGGCGGCCGGCTCCCTCAGGACGGTGACGGGGAGCCGGGAGGGCGGGGCTGCGGTCTCTGCCCCTAGCGGCTGTGGGGTCTCACCCAGGCTTACTCCCTGACCCTCTCTCCTCATCGTAACGTGGGAGCCTTAACCCTGCCCCACCACGCCCCTGCGAAGGGGACGGGGGGGGGGCATCTGTGAAGTGCCCTGCGCACACTTCTGGCTCCTGAAGGGGTGAGCTGTGCGATGGGCATTGCAAAGGGCGGGGCGTGGTGAGTGTGCAGAGAAGGGAGGTGGCTGGCTGACCCTCCAGCCCGTCATGCAGGGTCCGTATTTCCAACGATTGCTGTATGTCATGTTTTATTAACATTTTTGCCAAGGTCATGCATCCCATGCAGAGTTTACAAGTTAAGCAGGCTCGCTCCGGCTGCTCAGTGGTTAGAGCGTCGGCCTGCACACTGAAGGGTCACCAGTTCGATTCCCGGTCAAAGGCATGTACTTGGGTTGTAGGTTCCATCCCCAGCCCTGGTCCCGGTGGGTGTGGGAGGCGACCAATCGCTGTGTCTCTCTCACATCAATGTTTCTCTCTCTCTCTCTCTCTCCCTCCCTCCCTCCCTTTCACTCTCTCCAAAAATCAATGTGCGGGGGGTGGAGGAGGCGGTGGAATAAAAGGTTAAGTAGGCTTATCGTGAAAACCATTAGTGTCCAGCCTGGCCAGCAGCAGCCCCAGTCCTGACCCCCAAAGGCAACCACGTCTAACTCTCCCTCATCATCGTCTTCCTCTGGCATCCACCTCCGTGTTTCTGGGCAATATGTGTGCCTTCCACGTGTCGCTGTGTCTGCTCTGTCATTTCTGTTGGCGTAACACGCGGTAGATGCCAACTCCGCTGTCCTTGGGAACCCCACTGCGTGCCCCTCTCCTCCCTTCTCCCCGTGCATGTGGGTCACGGTGCCGTGTGCTACATTTTGTGACGAGGTAAATACTGTTTACGTTCAGGCCGGTTGAGGGCTGTAATTATGTTTCCTTTCTTATCTTTTTATTTTTTTCCTGGAGTTACTATTGCCTCTCTTTTTCTTTTCATTTGCTGAGGTTTGGGGTTTTAATGTACCTGTCCTTAATTTTTCCCATCTGACTCTCAGACTGGTCCTTTGCTTCACAATATTACATCCTACATTATCAAATACTAGAGGCCCGGCGCACAAAATTCGTGCACTGGTGGGGGGAGGGTCCCTCGGCCCAGCCTGTGCCCTCTTGCAGTCCGGGAGCTCTCAGGGGATGTCTGACTGATGACCTAGGCCCGCTCCCCATGGGGACCAGGCCTAAGCCGGCAGTTCGGACATCCATAGTGCCGCTGCGGAGGCAGAAGAGGCTCCCGCCATGGCCGCTGCGCTCACTAGCCGTGAGCCTGGCTTCCGGCTGAGCGGTGCTCCCCCTGTGGGAGCGCACTGACCACCAGGGGTCAGCTCCTGTGTTGAGCGTCTGCCCCCTGGTGGTCAGTGCACGTCATAGCAACCAGTCAGTCCACCATTAGGTCGATTTGCATATTAGCCTTTTATTATATAGGCTATGAGATGACCATTCAGTACGTTTGCCCTGGCAGCGTCTCTCGTGAGCCCTCGATGGCCCTGCCACAATCCTGGCCACCGCTTTTTGCAGCATCCCTCTCCTCCCAGAACTTTCCTCGATGCTTCGGCCCATCACATTCTGTTTCCTGGGCTCCATACCTTCCTCTGTATTGTTCGAGCCCCTTGTTCTGCTGGAGCAAATCCTCAAGTAGCTTCCCAAGAAAGGGGACTAGGAAATAAATGTCTAGAGCAGAGGTCCTCAAACTACGGCCCTCCGAGGACATTTATCCGGCCCGCCGGGTGTTTTTGCCGCCACTGCCTGTCCTGCTTAGCGGCCGACTCGTCCCGGGCCCGCAATGCGCATGTGTGGAATGTGCGCCGCTCTCTCCGACCCCCCTCCTTCTCTCTGAGGGACAGTGAACTGGCCCCCTGTTTAAAAAGTTTGAGGACCCCTGGTCTAGAGTCATTGCCTTTCTGAAAACACTCTTCAGTTTTCATTCCTCACAGTTTGGGTGGGTTCACGGTATTTTCCATCGAGAATGTGAAGGTGTTGCCCTGCTGTCTCCCAGCTTCCTTCCGGAGTTGCTATTGGAAGCCCGAGGCCTAACTCACTTCCAGACCTTCCCCGGCGCCCTGCTTTTCTTCTCCGGACGCCTTCGGGGTCTCTCACTCGCTGGTGGCCTGACCTCTCAGCGAGCTTCTGAGAAGGCTCTTCCCTGGCTGAACTGCGTGCTCACAATCTCTTCCCATCGGAAGACTCAGGGTCTTGCATGTGGAGGGTCCTCGAATATTCTTTGATCGTTTCATCCCTTCATTTATAGGATATCCTCCAAAGATGCACAAGGAAGGAAATATAACCTCTGTCGTCTCTTCCTAGGATTTCTGCTTATTGGGTATTAGACCTTCTAAGTGGGCTCAGCCCTCCTTCTTGTCTTCCTTCTCTTAACATTTTATTAACTTTTTGGGGAGATTTCTTCAACTTTATCTTCCAAATCTCCTATTAATTACAAATGTCTGCTACCTGATTTTAATTGCCAAGAACCCGTTCTTTGTTCCTTTTCATAGCGTTACTTTATGGCTGCAATATCTTCTCTAATCTCTCATGGATTCTCACGATCAGATCTTTTCTGAAGCCTCACCTTGTTCCACACACTCTGCTCCCCGCTCCCTCCTCCTGGAGCCTCCTCGCCCTCCCCGGGGGGATGGGGGGGCGCGTCCTTCAGGGGCAGCCAGGCCGCGTGGCTTGTCGGCTAACGGGCGCCATGCAGGATGGATGGGCTTCTCACCGGCCTGACTCCCACACCAGTAACTCCCGAGCCATCGATTCCTTTGCGAGAAGCAATAGTTCTTTTTCACCCCGAGCCAGTATCTGCCGTCTTGGAACGTGGTTTTACTTCTGCTTTAGGCTCGTGTGCTGAAGCCATAGCTCAGGGCGCGGTTGGACAGACACTTTCTGGTTAGAGACGTTTAAAAGGCGGACTTTAAAGAAAGGCAGTCCGGGGCTCTGGGGAGTGGTGATGAAGAGGAGGCAGCGAGCATGGCCAGAGCTGCCCCCTGCGGATCGGACACCTGGGCTCCTTCACATGGGCCTCCTTGGCGGGGTGGTCCTCGCTGTCCCGAGGGCGCCCCCGCTCAGGGAGCCCGTGCGCTGACCAGCTCGCTCAGCCGAGGGCCTGGGGCGCGGTCCGTGGCCTGTCAGCATCGGGGGTGACGTTCAGCCGGCCGACTGTTAAATACCGGCAGGTCCGCCTCTCGGGAGACGTAGCCTGTTCGTCTCCCCGACCTCGGGTTCCTTGGGGTGTGGGCCAAGTCTAAGGGCAGAGGTCGGGAGGGCAGCCTCGCTCCTGCTGCCCTGCGCCTCGGTTCCCCAGCCTGTGCTGACTCGCCCGGTGGTGGTACCAGCCTCGGCCGACCTGCAAAGGAGCCTCTCCCACAGCCAGTTTCCAGAGCCTTTTCTTCTGGTTGTAGAAGAACCCACGTCCCTCCTGCTTTCAAAGGAAGAAACTGCTTCCCTTTGCCTGTGGGCGGCCTGCTCACCTTGGCTGGGCACTCGGCCCGGAGCCCTCCCCGCGGTGCCCGCAGCCCTCCCTGCGGTGCCCGCAGCGGGCGGCTGCTCCTGTCCCGGCCGCCGAACAGGGAGGCCTTGGGGACGCCAAGGAGACCGCATCCTCCAGAGAAGCGTGTCCCGCGCTCCCTGGGGCGAGGCCCGTGACGGCTCCTGCTATCGAGCTGACACCCGGCGAGAACAGCCGTCAGCTCCGGGAGGGCCGGCGTCACCTGCGATTAGCCCTTCGGCCCAAATCAGCGGTTCCTGATGAAATGGCCCCCAGGCCCCTCACTCCCGAGCGAGCACCGCCTGAGCCAGCACAGGGCCCACGCCTGCTCAGGGCGGAGCCTCCCTCCCCCCCCCCCCCATCCCCACCCCCACCTCCCTTCTCCCGAGGAGACTGGTCCTTCCCTGTCAGCCGTGATGGCCACCCCGAGCCCCGGGAGCAGCAGCCTGTCCCGGGGAAGCTACCAATGCCTGTCCCGCCCGACCCACGGCGCCGCGGGCTGCAGACGCAGCTCAGAGGAAGGCAGCTACCCTGGGCTCGGGGACGTGCGCTGCCCTTGACCCGTGAGCGAGGGCCGATGGGAGCGTCCACTCAGCACGCTCCTCTCACGCTGTGGGGAGCCCTCCCCCGCCAGGGGCAGCCCTGGGGACCTCTGTCCATCTCTGTCCCGGGGCCCAGAACCGGGGGCAGTGGCTCCCAGGCTGCCCTGGGCTGGATCCACGGCTCTTCCTCTGGCGGCTCCGGAGCGCGGTCGCCCCACGGCCCCGTCCCGGGAGAGATGCGCTGCGGCGCCGCTGTGGTCCCCGAATGGCCCCTGGCTCTCGACCTCCAGCTCCGCCCCAGTCCGCTTCTCCCCTTTTCCAGAGCCGGGCCACCGCAGCCCCCGGCCCCGGAGGAGCCTAGCTCGGGGAGGGACGAGCCCGGGCCGCAAGGAGTGACGCTCAGGCCTCGGTCACGGGAGGGAGCGGCCATCCGAGCACCTGCCACATGCCAGGTACGTCACACCTGCCTCTCCTCACTGAGCACGAACAGAGCGAGGTGACCTGAGAGTGAGGGGGGGCGAGGGGAGGTCCCCACAGAGGGCGCGGGGAGCCAGCTCTGAAGCCAGCAGCTCCCACGGACACTCAGAGGAGGCCGCGGGGACGGGCGGGCAGGCCACAGGGCCTCGGGGTCAAGGCGAAGACTTGAACTTCACGGTGACAGCAGCAGGGAGCCCCGTGGTCGGTGTTTCAGTGAGTGAGGGGCAGAGGTGGGACCGTAAAGAGGTGAGCACCGTGGCCCTTCCCGTGGGGCCTGCCCGGGGGCCTGGAACTTGCTCTTCCCGCTATTGATACACAGACCAGTGTGGCCGGGGTTTGACTCAAGACCACGCCAGGCCCTGGTCAGACCTGCCGGCGTTGGGTTGGAGTTGCCACCAGCCCTGGTTAAGATTCAGGGGAGGGCCTGGCCGGCGCGGCTCGGTGGCTGAGCGTCGACCTGTGAACCAGGAGGTCACGGTTCCATTCCCGGTCAGGGCGGGCACGTGCCCAGGTTGCGGGCTCCATCCCCAGGAGGGGGTGTGCAGGAGGCAGCCGATCCATGATTCTCTCTCGTCACTGTTTCTCTCCCTCTCCCTTCCTCTCTGAAATCAAAAATATATTTAAAAATCTATATATTCAGGGGAGGGAGGAGCGTCCAACATGGATGTTGACGCCTTGGAAAGAGCAAAGGCAGATTCATCTGGAGTGAGCGACAGAGGCGGCATGTTTATATGGCGGGAGCCACCCCGCCCCCACCAGCAGCCCCGGTGGCCCGCGCCGAGTTCGCAAATGGGCGGGAGGCCAGGGCGTCCGTTGGTGAAGGCAGCTTGCCGTCTGTGCAGACTCTGCGGGCCTGAACGGACTGCGTCCTCACCTTTAATCACTCAGTCCGTTGCTGCTCAAAACAGCAAACAGCCAAGGCCCTTGGTCGCGTGTAGGCCCAACAGCTCCGTTAACGGGGAGCTCACGGACGTCGACAGCAGGGACCCGACACCACGTGGGAGGCGCAGAGCCACGCGTGGCCGGGCTCACGGGGCCGGGAACTGGAGTCAGAGACCCAGAGAGACGGCCCTGCCACGTCTCACGGACGCTCGGGTCGGTCACGGTCGTGTCACAGCATCGCCGCCCGGCCTCCCTCCCCGGCTCCGCCCGCTGTGGGTGGCCCACCTCCACGGCATCCAGGTGCTGGCCTCCGGCTCAGCCCCCCCACCAGCTCCCCGACCTCTGTCTCTGGCCCGGGTGGAAGCCCAGGTGGAGGTGCAGCCGGCACGTGGCGGGGGGGTCCTCCTCGGGCAGCTCAGTCGGCCGGGGCCAGGGGTCTATTTGACACAGACGAGACCACAGGGTGGTGGCCGCTGAGAGGGTGTGAGGAGGAGGCAGCACTGGGTATCGGGGTGCCCACTGCCCTAGACTTGGCTTCACCTTCAGCTTCACCAGCCTGCCCCCCTTCAGATGTCCAAGCCCAGGGCCCTGGAGTGAGGTGCCCCTCCCAGCATGGGCACATGGTCACAAATCGGAAGCTCTGGGAACCCCAGTGTTGAGGGGTTTTTATGGGGGTGTCATTACACGGGCATGGCTGATTAAGTCATTCTCCGTGGAGGACTTTTTTTCCTCTTTTAAATATAATTTTATTGATTTCAGAGAGGAAGGGAGAGGGGGAGAGAGAGAGAAACATCCATGATGAGAGAGAATCACTGATCGGCTGCCTCCTGCACGTCCCCTACTGGGGATCAAGCCCCCAACCCAGGCACGTGCCCTGACCAGGAATCGAACTCTGACCTCCTGGTTTACAGGTCGACGCTCAGCCACGGAGCCACGCCGGCCGGGCGCCATGGAGGTCAGGCGTGGGGTTGAGTTGCTCCCAGTCACTGGCTTGTCTTCGGGCCACCAGCCCCCCGTCCCGAGCTCTCCAGGCCCCGAGGGAGGAGGCATCGCATTTCCTCACAAAGGACACTGACCCCTCAGATCCCCAGAGTGGTAAGGGATGGGGACAGAGACCAAAACGCTTTTTATTAAACGACACGTATACGTTCTGAAATCTCCTCTTTTAACACCAACGGCCCTGGTGCCGCCATATCCATCCCTCTGAGGCGTGGCTCCGTGGCGCAGGGCCGTGGCCTCGCTCCTGGGCAGGCTGCTTCCATGCCCTCCCGCCAGAATCAGTGCTGAATGTTCAAGTCGGAAATCGGGGGAGGGGATGAATAATGCTGCTATGGTCTTACAATGGAACACGTGCCGCCGTTAAACATGAATGAGCACGTGAAATGCAGGCGCTGTCACACTGACAATGGAGTGAAAGGATGTCCCTCAGGGCAGCGCTGGGTGCCTGCTGCGTGACGGCCCAGGAACAGCCGATGTCTCCGAAGTACGTTAGTGGCTGCCGAGGGCCGGAGGGGTGCGCACGGAGCTTCGTGTGGGGGCGATGAAACTGTCCTAAAATTAATTGGGGTGATCGTTGGGCGACTCTGTGAATGCCCTTTGAATTGCACACTTTCGAAAGGTGAATTGTATGCTACATAAATTATATTTCATTAAAGCTGTTTAAAAACGAACAGATCAGACGTATACATCAACCTAAATCAGTCTCAGGAAACGTAGAGAAAAGGAAGCAAGTTGAAAAAGGAAATGAGGAACCCTAACTGGTTTGGCTCAGTGGATAGAGCGTCGGCCTGAGGACTGAAGGGTCCCAGGTTCGATTCCGGTCAAGGGCATGTACCTTGGTTGCGGGCACATCCCCAGTAGGGGGTGTGCAGGAGGCAGCTGATCGATGTTTCTCTCTCATCGATGTTTCTAACTCTCTATCCCTCTCCCTTCCTCTCTGTGAAAAATCAATAAAATATATTTTTTTAAAAAAAAGAAAAGAAAAAGGAAACAAGGAAGCACACAGCATGACACCATCAGCAGGAAACTGCAAAACAAAAAATAACAGCGCAGTCGTCCTGGGAAAGGACAGAACCCCGTGAGGCATGAACACGTGGACTGGAGGGCTGTACGCCAGCTGCACCATGTCCCTCTCCCAGTAATTGTTTCTTTAATATTGTGGCTTGTCCGCCCATTGCTCACGGTTAGTATAGACAGGAATACACACAGGGTGGGCGAAGGCAGCGCTACGGTGTGAGTACGTACGTGAAACACAGAGTTCGTAAAGCTACTGTCAGCACCAGAACCTGTGTCTTTTTCCATACAAACAACTGTACGCCTGCTCTCGCTCACCCCTGTATGTCTGTATCCATGTCCCCTCCTTTCTTTTCATTTACTTATTATTTTAGAGAGAGAGGAGGAGGAGGAGGGGGAGAGAAACACCGACTTGCCGTTCCACTTACGTATGCATTCATTGGTTGATTCTCATATGTGCCCTGACCAGGGATTAAAGCCGAACTGGTGAACCGGGACGATACTCTAAACAACTGAGCTACCTGGCCAGGCCTCTCCCTTCCTTCCTTAAATGGTTAAAATGCCATAATGGTTTCTCTGCCTGACTTTTTCATTCATTCATTCATTTTTTTAAAATCGCTTATTGATTTGAGAGAGAGAGAAAGGGAAAAGAGAGAAACATCAATGTGAGAGTGTAACATCCATCGGCGGCCTCCCACGCGCCCGCCCTGGGGATGGAGCCCGAAACCCAGGCACGTGCCCTGACCGGGAATCGAACCAGCAACCTTTCGGTGCCGGGATGACGTCCACCCGGCCCTGCTTGACCTTTATTAGCCCAACGTCGTCCAGAGGTCACCCTGGAGGACTGTGCGCCGCGGTCCGTGAGCTCTGGGGTGACCCGTTGCCTGTGTGTGCCAGGGGGCGGCGCCGAGATGGACGACTACATGGAGACACTGAAGGACGAGGAAGACGCGCTGTGGGAGAACGTGGAGTGCAACCGGCACATGCTGAGCCGCTACATCAACCCGGCCAAGCTCACGCCCTACCTGCGCCAGTGCAAGGTCATCGACGAGCAGGACGAGGACGAGGTGCTCAACGCGCCCATGCTGCCCTCCAAGATCAACCGCGCCGGTAAGCCTGGCCACGCCCGGGGCGCGATGGGGCGGGCTGGTGGGCGGGCTGCCCCTGGCAGCGGCCCCAGGAAACCCCTCCAGTTAGTGTGCCAGCGTGAGTTTCTCTGGGTCTGGTATTATTCAGCTGGGCCCGTGGCCCTCTGCCCAGCCCGCACACCCTCTCCCCCCCTCCCCCCCCCAGCGGTAGAACTCAGAGGGTCCCGGACTCGGAGAGCGGGAAATAGTGTTATTTTCCTACCCGGCCTGAGGGGAGCACCCCTCCGATGACGGATGCAGGCAGGTGACACATCAAGTGATTAGCAACACCTGTGGCTGGGTCACCCCTCACCATTACCGACGTCTCCATACCGCCTGGCCGCGGTCACAGGTCTGTCCACACCGTTGACACTCATCGTCCCTCGAAATTAGAGGAGCTGTTAGATCTGCCGAGAGGTTGTGTTATTCCACGCAGGGAGCAGCACCTTCCTTACTGAATCGTAACTTGACGGCTCGAGGCTGTGTTCCGTTGTAACTGATACGCATTGGAACCCAGTGCATTTCATCTGTTTAAGAATGCAGGGTGGCCCCAAACTGTGTGCACACTTTCACGGCAGACAGCTCAGTTTTGAAAAGGAAATGTGCTTCAGTAAACACTGCCTATGCAATTGTTCAAAGGGTGTGCGTACGTTTTGGGGGGACACCCCAGGTTCTTCTGAGAAGGGGTCTGTCGGACCGCCTTAGGGTGCCCGGCACTTTATTACCTTCATGCAAGGTGGTAAGTAACTAGTTTTGGTTCTACATACGTGCCTGTGTGTGTACACACGTGTGTATCTGTCTCTGCGGGCACACGGGGTCCCAGGATAACTGTCTCTCTCTGTGGCTCACATGTTAAAAGGGTTGGAAGCCCCTTTCCCACATGTGATGGGTGCTGAGTGGCTCGTGCGCTATGACTGTCCTTTGTGCACACGACACTCACCACCCATCACGGCGCTCTCCTGACGGACATCCCCCATCACAGCGCTCTCCTACCCAGCGCGGCTGTCACTTCAGCCCTGCCCCGCACTGCTCCGGCAGCCGACACGCCGGCAGCCCACACGCCGGCAACCCACACACCGGCAGCCCGGCCACACCGGCAACCCACACGCCAGCAGCCCACATGCCGGCAGCCCACACGCCGGCAGCCCACACGCCCGCAGCCCACACGCCGGCAACCCACACGCCGGCAGCCCACACGCCCGCAGCCCACACGCCGGCAACCCACACACCGGCAGCCCACACACCGGCAACCCACACGCCGGCAGCCCACACGCCAGCAGCCCACACGCCGGCAGCCCACACGCCGGCAGTCCACACACCGGCAGCCCACACGCCGGCAGTCCACACGCCGGCAGCCCACACGCCCGCAGCCCACACGCCCGCAGCCCACACAAGATGAAGCGCGTGCCCTGCCTGTCCTGGGGACACGGTCAGCTTGAGGGCCTCCAGGGAAGAAGCGTCTGGGAGTGAAGTGTTTAAGGGAGGCCACGGCACGTAAACATTCAGGGAACCAGTGGGCAGAGACCCGCTGCACATCCTACTTGGCTTAGAGATGCTTCCGGCGCCATGGCCACCCCGGGGAGCGCGGCCGCTTCCGGGGACGCCTAGCTCGCGCACAGACTGTCTTTCTGCTCCGAAGCCGAGAACACATGCGCTCTGTAGCGGCCCCTGCACTCTCAGATCGGGAGCCGAGGCCAGCGTGGCTCATCGGAACCGGTCGCCGGGGAGCTCTGTGACGCCACGGGCTTCCTGAGCCGTGGTGTGCCCGGGTCCCCAGGGTCCCCGAGGAAGGAGCTGACAGCCCCCGCCTCCCCGCTGAGGGCCTGGCGTGATCCCAGCCCCGGGGTCTGGGCGGCACTCGGGAGTGACAGCTGCGGCCACGCTGTCTTCTCTGAGTTCCCTGAGGGACAGGAGTCCGGGAGGGGACGAGACATGGGGACTTGGGTCCGGCCACCGGTGCCCTCACGCCGTGCCGTGGCTGTGTCCCAGGCCGGCTGCTGGACATCCTGCACACCAAGGGCCAGCGGGGCTACGTGGTGTTCCTGGAGAGCCTGGAGTTCTACTACCCGGAGCTGTACAAGCTGGTGACCGGCAAGGAGCCCACGCGCCGGTTCTCCACCATCGTGGGTGAGCACTCCGCCGGAGAGCCAGGGGCTGTGGTGGGAGGGGTGTGTGTCCACGGTGGGACGGGCCCAGAGCGGTGACCCGGTGACACTAGGACAGCACATGCGGGCTGGCGGCCACTGACTTCTGCCCGATGGTGAAAGCGGAAAGGGGAGCTTGAGCCGAGAGAGGGGTGTTCCTGGCACATCCCCCTAAATGGCGGCGGCGGGACAGATGCTTGCGGCCCCTGGGTCCGGTTCTCGCCTACCCTCTTCCAGCATCCGAGCCAGAGCCCGTGGGCGTCTTGTCCTACGTCCCTTCCCACATCCCGGCGCCGGCCTCCTCCCCGCCCTGCGTCCCATCAGCTCTCGCACCCGCCCGCTGCACCCGCCCCTGCCTGCACCCGCCCCTGCCTGCACCCGCCCCTGCCTGCCTCGCGCCTTCTCCACCTTGCAGACCTCCCTGCGTAAAACCTCCCGCGGCTCCATCCCAAGACCTGTACTTCCTGTGGCCCCAGGGCGCCGTGGCCCAGCCCCTGCTGACACCCCAGCCTCCCCCCACCTCTGCCTCTCCCTGGGCTCCAGGCACTCGGTCTTCCTCCGCCATGTCCCACCTTCCTGGAGGTTTTCCTTCCACACTCAACTTTCAGCTCGGGAGCCCTGCCCCAGGCTGCCCTGCCCCCAGGCTGCCCGCCCCCTGCTGCCCTGCCACCCAGGCTGCCCTCCCCCCAGGCTGCCCTCCCCCCAGGCTGCCCTGCCCCCAGGCTGCCCGCCTCCCAGGCTGCCCTCCCCCCAGGCTGGACCGGCCCCCAGGCTGCCCTGCCCCCAGGCTAGACCCCTGCCCCCCAGGCTGCCCGCCCCCCCCCCCCCCCCAGGCTGCCCACCCCCTGCCCTCTCCCCCAGGCTGCCCTCCCCCCAGGCTGCCCCCCCCAGGCCCCCCCCAGGCTGCCCGCCCCCCCCCCAGGCTGCCCTCCCCCCCCAGGCCCGCCCCCCCCCCCCCCAGGCTGGACCGGCCCCCAGGCTGCCCTGCCCCCAGGCTGCCCTCCCAGCCCCCAGGCTGCCCTCCCCCCAGGCTGCCCTGCCCCCCAGGCTGCCCTCCCCCCCAGGCTGCCCTGCCCCCCCCCAGGCTGCCTGCCCCCAGGCTGCCCTGCCTGGACCGCCCCCCAGGCTGCCCTCCCCCCAGGCTGCCCGCCTCCCCCCAGCTGCCCAGGCTGCCCTCTCCCCCCCCAGGCTGCCCCCCCCCCAGGCTGCCCGCCCCCCCTGGTGCCCCCCCCCCCAGGCCCCCGGCCCCCAGGCTGGACCGGCCCCCAGGCTGCCCTGCCCCCCCCAGGCTGCCCTCCCCCCCAGGCTGCCCGGCCCCCCAGGCTGCCCCCCCCCAGGCTGCCCTGCCCCCAGGCTGGACCGGCCCCCAGGCTGCCCTCCCCCCAGGCTGCCCTCCCCCCCCCAGGCTGGACCGGCCCCCAGTCTGCCCGCCCCCCAGGCTGCCCCTCCCCCCAGGCTGCCCCCCCCAGGCTGCCCCCCCAGGCTGCCCCCCCCCAGGCTGCCCTCCCCCAGGGCTGCCCTCCCCCCAGGGCTGCCCTCCCCCAGGCTGCCCGGCCCCCCAGGCTGCCCTCCCCCAGGCTGCCCTCCCCCCAGCTGGCTGCCCTCCCCCCAGTCCCCTCCCCCCAGGCTGCCCTCCCCCCAGGCTGCCCTCCCCCCAGGCTGCCCTCCCCCCAGGCTGCCCTCCCCCCCCCTCCCCCCCAGGCTGCCCGCCACCCAGGCTGCCCTCCCCCCAGGCTGCCCTCCCCCAGGCTGGACCGGCCCCCAGGCTGCCCTCCCCAGGCCCCAGGCTGGACCGGCCCCCAGGCTGCCCTGCCCCCCAGGCTGTCCTCCCCCCAGGCTGCCCTGCCCCCAGGCTGGACCGGCCCCCAGGCTGCCCTCCCCCCCAGGCTGCCCTCCCCCAGGCTGGCTGGACCGGCCCCCAGGCTGCCCTCCCCCCAGGCTGCCCCCCCAGACTCCCCCAGGCTGCCCGCCCCCCAGGCTGCCCTCCCCCCAGGCTGCCCTCCCCCCCCCCCAGGCTGCCCTCCCCCAGGCTGCCCTCCCCCCCCCAGGCTGCCCTCCCCCAGGCTGCCCTCCCCCCAGGCTGCCCTCCCCCCCAGGCTGCCCTCCCCCCAGGCTGCCCTCCCCCAGGCTGCCCGCCACCCAGGCTGCCCTGCCCCCAGGCTGCCCGCCCCCCAGACTGGACCGCCCCCCAGGCTGGACCGGCCCCTCGCTCTCGGCCTGGGCCTTCTGGCCCTGACACCTGTCTGAGGTTACATTTCTGCGTCTCTCGCTTTCCTGCTGTTGTCTCCCTGCCAGACCCGAGCTCAGCCAGGAGGAGCTGCTTTGCTCCCCTTGCGTCTGGGCCCTGGGGTGAGAGCTCGGGCGGGCGGGCGGGAGGGTGAGGGGAGCGGGCGTCCTGACCCGCGGCCCGCCCCGCAGTGGAGGAGGGCCACGAGGGCCTCACGCACTTCCTCATGAACGAGGTCATCAAGCTGCAGCAGCAGATGAAGGCCAAGGACCTGCAGCGCTGCGAGCTGCTGGCCAAGGCGCGGCAGCTGGAGGACGAGAAGCAGCAGCTGACGCTGGCGCGCGTGGAGCTGCTCACGTGCCAGGAGCGCTACCGCAAGATGAAGGAGGAGCGCGACGGCTACAACGACGAGCTGGTCAAGGTCAAGGACGACAACTACAACCTGGCCATGCGCTACGCGCAGCTCAGCGAGGAGAAGAACATGGCGGTGATGCGCAGCCGGGACCTGCAGCTCGAGGTGAGGCTGCCGGCGGGCGGGCGGGCGGGCGGCGGGGCCTCGCCCTTGGCCGGGGCGGGGCCGGAGGCCTCCATCCACCCTGCGCGTGCGCACCGCCCTCGCAGCCTAGCGCCCGCTGCCCGCCGCGCGCATGCGCACGCCGAACCAGGGGGCTTCCCCCACCGTGCGCATGTGCAGACGGGCGCAGACCAGCCCGCGCAGCTCAGGTCCCGGGGAGCGCAGGTCCGTCGCGCAAGTGCAGACACGCGCACGCGGACCTCGTGGCGCTTCCCTCCTGCTCGGGCGCAGGTGCTCTAGGCGCATGTGCAGACGGCGCCCACAGACCGTGCGCCCGGCCAGGGGGTGGGAGGTGGAAGGGGCCGCGCCCCAGACGACGGCCCCCCGAGTCAGCGAGGGGAGGGCACCGCCTGCTGCGGGAGGCCCCAGGGCCTGGGCCAGGCCTCCGCCCGTCCCGGCGGGAAGGGCAGCGGGCAGGCCCAGAGCCAGGACACCTCTCGGGATAACCGAGGTCATGAAAGACCTGAGCGCCCACGTGGAGGCAGGGACGGCACCTGCTGAGCTCATCCGTTCCTTTCAAGTGCTGAACGCCGCCCCGCGCCCCCTCTGTCCCAGGGATGCGTAAGCCAAGCCCGGCCCGCTGGCCCGGCGCCACCCGCTCTCCGGAGAGCAAACGTGAACGCCGGGGCGGGCCGAGCGCGGTTTAGAAGAGGAACGCAGAGAGCACGAGGCGGGCGGGCGGGGTGCTGTTTCGTGTAGGACTAGAGGCCCGGTGCACGAAAATTCGTGCACGGGGGCGGGGGCGGGGGGGGGGGGGGGGTGGGTCCCCTCAGCCCGGCCTGCCCCCTCTCACAGTCCGGGAACCCTCAGGGAATGTCCTACTGACAGCTTGCTCCCTGCAGCGGGCGGGCCTAAGCCACAGTCCGGCCTCCCTCTGCGGGAGGCGACCGGGCGATCGGGAAGGCGCTGCCCCCATCACCCCGCCGCTGCTGCCACTGCAGGCTGCCACGGCTGCCAGCCCTCCTCGGCACTCACAGCCGCTGCAGCTTTGTCCGGAAGACGTCGGTCTATCGGTCTAATTAGCATATTATCCTCTTATTGGTATAGGTGGTCGGGAAGGCCCCTGAGAAGGGGACGGGGGCGGAGCCCCAGGACAGGGAGGGCCCGCCGTGCAGGTCTCGGGGTGGCACTCGGGGCGATCAAGGCCCCAGGCAGGGGGCATGCTTGCTGTTGTTCCTGGAGCCAAAGGAGCAAGTGGCAGGAAAGGAGGGGGGAGGTGGCCAGCGTCCCGATCAAGGGGACGCGGTGAGACCTTGGCCGTCATTCCAGTTGTGATGGGACGCGCTGAAGGATTGAGAGCTGGGGAGTGACAGCTGATTTATTTCTAGATGGATCACTCTGGCTACGGAGTGGAAATAGACTCTCGGAATATTTATTAGGCACCTGCCATGTGTAAGGCGGTGTGCTGAGCGCTGTGGGGGACACGGGGATAAATAACCTGATTTCTGGTCAGGTCACATACAATTTAGCTGAAGCGGACAGATCAGTAAACAACCCACTAGAATCCGGGCGGCTGGAATCAGAGGCGTCACGGGCAGTGGGGTGTGTGTGTTAAGAGCAGGAGCCTTTAAATATTACAGATGGGAATTCAAACCCGGCTTCTGCTTTCCCAGTGACTTGACCCTCGGTCTCAGTTTCCTCATTTGTCGGTGGCAGTCACGGCAATCATGCCCACGCCCTCAGAGGTGAGGCGCTGTACCGTGAGCCCCCGAGGAAGTGGCTGGCCCAAGTGCGCCCCTCCGTGCGGGCACGCCATGCCCACTCATGTGCGACTGGGGACCGGCCCGGCACAGGGCACTCGGGTTGACCTCCCAGGATGCTGACGAGGACTTTGCCCACGGTCTCTAAGGAGGGGTGACTCCTGAGCTGCGTTGCCCAGCACGCGGGGCCATTAACCTAGGGTGGGGCTCCCACGGTTCTATCCCGGAACTTTCCCTCGTGGTGTCCCTCCCCGAAGATGTAGTCCTAGTGAGACAGCATGTCTAGAACTGAAAGGCCCTCTGGCCTGCGGAGCCCCTCGCACATCTCAGCCCCAGGCTGCTCCCCTACGGCCTCTCTCCTTCCCCCCGGGCGGGGGCGGGGGTGCCGAGCTGGCCTGTCCTCGCTAAAGCCGCGGCCCTCCAGCTGCCAGCCATCTTCACGCCCGCCTCTCCGTGACCTGGAACTGATGGACACCCACCCTGGGCCTCCCTCCTTGCACTCCTTGCAGCCTTGAGCGCAAGCCCCTGTGTTGGCTGTTCCGCCGAGGCCAGGGTCCGGGGCAGCAGACTCGCTTAGGCACCGGGCATGAGCATCTTCTGGCCCCCGATCCTGACACGTGTCCAGCTGCCCCGGTTCCAGATGTTGGCACTGCCTCCGGCAGGCCCGGTAGACCCGTGAGCCTGGGGCCTTTCCGCAGGAACACTGTCCTTTCAAACGAAGCCTGCTGTGGGCCCAGAGGACAGAGCCTCGGGGAGCAGGGCCGCTCGGGGGTGGAGTCAGGGTGGGCCCAGAGCCCCGAGTCCCTGGCCATGTCGTCCCTCCCGTCCAGAGCACTAGGCTCACGGGGAGCTCTGAGGACCGTTGTGATCGGGCATCGACATGGCTCACGCCTCGGGGACACCGGATGGGTATCTTTTATCCCAGTGGTCAGCAAACTCATCAGTCAACAGAGCCAAATATCAACAGGACAACGATTGAAATTTCTTTTGAGAGCCAAATTTTTTAAACTTAAACTTCTTCTAATGCCACTTCTTCAAAATAGACTCGCCCAGGCCGTGGTATTTTGTGGAAGAGCCACACTCAAGGGGCCAAAGAGCCGCATGTGGCTCGTGAGCCGCAGTTTGCTGACCACGGTTTTATCCTCATCTGTCACCCGTTTCACCCCACGGTTCCCCTGGAAAATTCTAAGGGACATAGAGAGCCTTTGAATTGTTCTAAGCGGCGAATCGGGAACTCCCTCAGCCGGAGGGGCGGCTGGTTTTACTGGAAGAGGCTCTGTGGGCCCTTTGCCACCGGAAGGAGGGAGGGGCGCGGCCCAGGTGGGGCCGCATTCAGGGGGCCTGGGGAGCGATGCCCCCTCGGCGCCCCTGCCAACCCCGCCCCCTCGGCGCCCGGCTGCGCAGATCGACCAGCTGAAGCACCGGCTGAACAAGATGGAGGAGGAGTGCAAGCTGGAGCGAAACCAGTCCCTGAAGCTGAAGAACGACATCGAGAGCCGGCCCAAGAGGGAGCAGGTGCTGGAGCTGGAGCGCGAGAACGAGATGCTGAAGACCAAGATTCAGGAGCTGCAGTCCATCATCCAGGTGTGTGTGTGGGGGGCGGGGGGGAAGGTAAGGGGGTGAGGGCAGGAGGGGGCAGCTGGGCAGGGCAGGGCAGGGCAGTGTGCCGCGCCAGCACAGCCAAGGGTGAGCCTGAGGAGGGGTGGTGAAGGATTGAAGAAAAGGCAGACAAGAGAATACAGCTGGGGCCCGGTGGATCTCCCGTGCCTGGATGAGGACACAAAAGACCCAGCCTGCAAGCTGATGCTCTATTTTATAGTCTGACTAGAGGTCCGGTGCACGAAATTTGTGCACGGGGGCGGGGGGAGGATGTCCCTCAGCCCAGCCTGCACCCTCTCCAATCTGGGACCCCTCGAGGGATGTCCAACTGCCCATTTAAACGGGCAGTCGGACATCCCTCTCATAATCCAGGACTGCTGGCTCCCAACTGCTCGCCTGCCTGCCTTCCTGATTGCCCCTAACCACTTCTGCCTGCCAGCCTGATCACCCCCTAACCACTCCACTGCCAGCCTGATTGATGCCTAACTGCTCCCCTGCCAGCCTGTTTGCCCCCAACTTCCCTCCTCTGCCAGCCTGGTCACCCCTAACTGCCCTCCCTTGCAGGCCTGGTCCTTCTCAACTGCCCTCCCTTGCAGGCCTGGTCCCTCCCAACTGCCCTCCCCTGCTGGCCATCTTGTGGCTGCCATCTTGTGTCCACATGGGGGCAGGATCTTTGACCACATGGGGGCAGCCATATTGTGTGTTGGAGTGATGGTCAATCTGCATATCACTCTTTTATTAGATAGGATAGAGGCCTGGTGCAGGAGTGGGGGCCAGCTGGTTTGCCCTGAAGGGTGTCCTGGATCAGGGTGGGGGTTCCCTTGGAGCATGGGGCTGCCTGAGCGAGGGGCCTGTGATGGTTTGCAGGCCAGCCACACCCCCTGGCGACCCAAGAGGAGGCCCTGGTATCTGGAATTTATTTACCTTCTACAACTGAAACTTTGTAGCCTGGAGTGGAGCCAAGCCTCCCACTCGCTCCGTGGCCGGCAGCCATTTCTGTTTGGATTTGTTTACCTTCTATAATTGAAACTTTGTAGCCTTGAGTGGAGGCCTAGGCCGGCAAGGGCAGGCAGAAAGCTTGGCTTCCTCCATTGCCTGGGAAACCCAAGCCTCCCTCCTGCTCTCTGTGGCTGTAGCCATCTTGGTTGGGTTTATTTGCATACTCACTGATTGGCTGGTGGGCGTGGCTGGTGGGCATGGCTTGTGGGTGTAGCAGAGTGATGGTTAATTTGCAAATTACTCTTTTATTAGGTAGGATAACAACAAGGGTGGACTAACATGTATACAAATGTTCTTATTTTGGCAGCACTTGCTGCACTCTCACAGCCCATTAGCTGCTTAGGAAGGAATGAGGGAGGACTACCAGGTCAGGCTTAATTATGCTCTGTCCTCCAGGCTGGGACTTGTGTGTGGCCCTGCCACAGGTCAGCCCGAGGCTTGACCCTAGAGCCACTCCCTACAGGGCAGGTGACTGCAGGACCACCGGCAACCCACATCACCAGGGGCGCCTCAGTTTCCTCCTCGGAAGACTGGGGGTGACCACACCACCCCTTCTCAGACATGTGACAGTCTGTGACCTGATACTTGTGAGAAGCTTAACTGACCCACTCCACAATCAGTGCCCTGAGCGCAGGGAGGCGAGTGTGACAGGGAGGCCTGCTTGTCCTGAAAGACGGAGAAACGCACCGTGGCTGGTTGCTCCAGTGGTTAGAGCGCCGGCCCGGTACCAAAGGGTCATGAGTTTGATCCCCAGCCTCTATCAGGGTATGTGAGGGAGGCAACCAATCGATGTTTCTTTCCCCTCCCCCCCTCCCCCCACTTTCCACTCTCTAAAAAACATCAATGGGAAAAATATCCTCAGGTGAGGATGAACCAAAAAAAATCCCAAGAACCTCCACGGTCAGCCCATGCGTTTATTAACGCTCCAAGTGCCTCCTGCCTCTGTCAGCATGGAGCGTGTGGGGACAGAGGGCGTCTCCGCGGAGTGACGGCCCAGCATACACCTAAGGGAGAGAAGAGGCCGCCTGCCTCCCCTGCCTCCCCTGTCTCCCCTGTCTCCCCCTGCCTCCCCTGCCTCCCCCTGCCTCCCCTGCCCCTCCAGACTCCCCTGCCTCCCCTGCCTCCTCCTGCCTCCTCCTGCCTCCCCCCTGCCTCCCCCTGCCTCCTCCTGCCTCCCCCCTGCCTCCTCCTGCCTCCTCCTGCCTCCCCCTGCCTCCTCCTGCCTCCTCCTGCCTCCCCCGCCTCCCCCGCCTCTCCTGCCTCCCTCCCGCACCCCCCCCCCCACTGGCTGCCTGGTGCCTGTGCTCGACAATGAGCCGGTGTCACCGGAGCGGATTGGTGCCTATTTGGCGGGCGGGTGGCGTCCACCACAGGCCTGCCCTGTCTTTGTTGTCACCTGTGAAGTGTTCGGGAGCAGCTTCAGGGCTCCGATAAGAGCTGGGCCCAACAGCAGGCCTCGGGGTGTTGGCGGCAGCAGGGGCTCATGCTTCCTGCCCGGTGATAACATTCTCACCTAACGGCCGCTCGGGACCCCCAGAGGCAGCGGTTCGTGTCTCTGCTCCGGCTCTGCCCCACGGCTCGGCTCGGCGTGGCTCAGCGTGGCCTGCGGGTGTCTGCCCCACGGCTCGGCTCGGCGTGGCTCAGCGTGGCCTGCGGGTGTCTGCGGGTGTCTGCCCCACTCTGTGGCCCTGCACCCACCCTCTCTCCCGCCCCAGGCCGGGCAGCGCAGCCTGCCCGACTCGGACAAGGCCATCCTGGACATCCTGGAGCATGACCGCAAGGAGGCGCTGGAGGACCGGCAGGAACTGGTCAACAAGATCTACAACCTGCAGGAGGAGACCCGCCAGGCCGAGGGGCTGCGGGACAAGGTGGGCAGGGCGACCGCGGCACCCTGCTGCCCGGCCCCACTCTCCCTGACCCGGGGTACACGCCCCACGTCCAGCGCCGGCACCCCTGCAGCTGTTCGTCACTGTCCATGGGGTCCCGTCTCCCTTCCCGATGGCAGGCCTCGGGGCACGCACCGGGTCTGCACGTCCCCCACTCCATCCCCTGGCACATAGTAGGTCTGAGCCAATCCCAGCTCATTGGCTGGCCCACTGCCTCAGCCCCTGCCGGTCAGATGGCTGCCACAGGAGGCGGCGGCCTGGCCTGCGGGTGACGTGGCGGCACGCTGACCGCCCGCCTGCCTGGCCCCCCGCAGTACCTGGAGGAGAAGGAGGACCTGGAGCTGAAGTGCTCGACGCTGGGCAAGGACTGCGAGATGTACAAGCACCGCATGAGCACCGTGATGCTGCAGCTGGAGGAGGTGGAGCGCGAGCGGGACCAGGTATGCCACGCCGCCCGGAGGGGACAGGGCCGGGGCACAGAGGGCGGGGGGGACAGAGGGCCAGGGCACCCCGGGGGCGGCCGAGAAGGGCCCACTGAGCCTTTTCCAGTAAAACCAGCTGCCCCCTCCCGGCTGAGGGAGTTCCCTATTCGCCCTTTAGGACAATTCAAAGGCTCTCTGTGTCTCTTAGAAAATTCCGGGGAACCGTGACACGGGTGACAGATGAGGATAAAGGATACCCAATCAGTGTCCCCGAGGCGTGAGCCGTGTCGATGCCCTTTCACAACGGTCCTCAGAGCTCCCGGGAGCCCAGTGCTCTGGACGGGAGGGGAGACTCAGCCGAGGACTCGGGGTTCTGGGCCCAGGCCCCGCCCCAACCCCACGCCAGGCGCACAGCCGGCTGGGCTCTCCCACCTCCGTTTCAAAGATGAATTCCAACCGGAGCTTTCAGAACGCACAGGCCGTTGACCATGTGGGCCCCCGCTGGACTCGCGTGGCCCTGCAATGCTGGGCTCCGGAGTAGGCAGGTCGGGCCCGTCACTCAGGCGTGTGACGGCAGCACGCGGGCACCCTGGCAGGCTCGGTACCCTCTCTGTAAAGTGGGAATAACGAGTGCCTCGGGCCAGGGAGTGGGCTCCCGGGGAGGCGCCCAGCGGGATGGGTGCTGCTGGAAAAGACAGCGAGGGACCTGCCGTGAGCTGGGGACGCGGAGAGTGCAGGGGCGCCGGGCTGCCGCGGGGCTGGGAGGCGTGTCGGAGGAGACGGGTGGAACCAGGGGCCTGTCCCTCCGCAGGCCTTCCACTCCCGGGACGAGGCGCAGACGCAGTACTCGCAGTGCCTGATCGAGAAGGACAAGTACCGGAAGCAGATCCGCGAGCTGGAGGAGAAGAACGACGAGATGCGCATCGAGATGGTGCGGCGGGAAGCGTGCATCGTCAACCTGGAGAGCAAGCTGCGGCGCCTGTCCCGGGACAGCGGCAGCCTGGACCAGGTGGGCCTGCTGGGCCTGGCCCGTCCCTGCCTGCCTGCACCTGGCGGGGAGGTGCACCTGCCCTGCCGCCCCAGAGCAGCCCACGCCCTCGAACCTCCCGTGTGCTGTGCGGTGAGGAGCCGACACGTCGGTACTGGAGGTAGACAGGGCAGGTGGAACCCCGGCTTGGCGCTTGCTGGCTGGGCACCTCCGACAAGCCCTTCGCCAGGTGGCTGCAGCAGCTCCCTCTCTGTGCCACCGGGAGTCCCGCCATCAGGATGGTCACCAGGGTTAAGCTCCCTGCTCCCCGAAAAGCCCTAGCGGGCAGGGCGAGGCTGCCGCCCCAGTGGCTGATGTTATTAAAGCAGCCTGGCTCTCTGGCCTGTGGGCGGGTCTCCGGCCTGTGGGCGGCTCTCCGGCCTGTGGGTGGGTCTCCGGCCTGTGGGTGGGTCTCCGGCCTGTGGGTGGGTCTCGGGGCCTGTGGGTCTCGGGGCCTGTGGCTCTCCGGCCTGTGGGCGGCTCTCCAGCCTGTGGGTGGGTCTCCGGCCTGTGGGTGGGTCTCCGGCCTGTGGGTGGGTCTCGGGGCCTGTGGGTCTCGGGGCCTGTGGCTCTCCGGCCTGTGGGCGGCTCTCCAGCCTGTGGGTGGGTCTCCGGTCTGTGGGTGGGTCTCGGGGCCTGTGGGCGGGTCTCGGGGTCTGTGGCTCTCCGGCCTTTGGGTGGTTCTCCGGCCTGTGGGTGGGTCTCGGGGCCTGTGGGTCTCGGGGCCTGTGGGCGGGTCTCGGGGCCTGTAGCTCTCCGGCCTGTGGGTGGGTTTCCGGCCTGTGGGTGGGTCTCGGGGCCTGTGGGTGGGTCTCCGGCCTGTGGGTGGGTCTCGGGGCCTGTGGGTGGGTCTCCGGCCTGTGGATGGGTCTCAGGGCCTGTGGGCGGGTCTCGGGCCTCTGGGTCTCGGGACCTGTGGACGGGTCTCGGGCCTGTAGGCGGGTCTCGGGCCTGTGGGTGGGTCTCGGGCCTGTGGGCGGGTCTCGGGGCTTGTGGGTCTCAGGGCCTGTGGGCGGGTCTCGGGGCCTGTGGCTCTCCGGCCTGTGGGTGGGTCTCCGGCCTGTGGGCGGGTCTCGGGGCCTGTGGGCGGGTCTCCGGCCTGTGGGCGGGTCTCGGGGCCTGTGGGCGGGTCTCGGGCCTGTGGGCGGGTCTCGGGCCTGTGGGTGGGTCTCGGGCCTGTGGGTGGGTCTCGGGGCCTGTGGGTGGGTCTCGGGGCCTGTGGGTGGGTCTCAGGGCCTGTAGGCGGGTCTCGGGCCTGTGGGTGGGTCTCGGGCCTGTGGGCGGGTCTCGGGGCTTGTGGGTCTCGGGGCCTGTGGGTGGGTCTCGGGGCCTGTGGGTCTCAGGGCCTGTGGGTGGGTCTCGGGGCCTGTGGCTTTCCGGCCTGTGGGTGGGTCTCCGGCCTGTGGGTGGGTCTCGGGGCCTGTGGGTCTCGGGGCCTGTGGCTCTCCGGCCTGTGGGCGGCTCTCCAGCCTGTGGGTGGGTCTCCGGTCTGTGGGTGGGTCTCGGGGCCTGTGGGCGGGTCTCGGGGCCTGTGGGTCTCAGGCCTGTGGGTGGGTCTCGGGCCTGTGGGTGGGTCTCGGGGCCTGTGGGTCTCGGGGCCTGTGGGCGGGTCTCGGGGCCTGTAGCTCTCCGGCCTGTGGGTGGGTTTCCGGCCTGTGGGTGGGTCTCGGGGCCTGTGGGTGGGTCTCCGGCCTGTGGGTGGGTCTCGGGGCCTGTGGGTGGGTCTCCGGCCTGTGGATGGGTCTCAGGGCCTGTGGGCGGGTCTCGGGCCTCTGGGTCTCGGGACCTGTGGACGGGTCTCGGGCCTGTAGGCGGGTCTCGGGCCTGTGGGTGGGTCTCGGGCCTGTGGGCGGGTCTTGGGGCTTGTGGGTCTCAGGGCCTGTGGGCGGGTCTCGGGGCCTGTGGCTCTCCGGCCTGTGGGTGGGTCTCCGGCCTGTGGGTGGGTCTCCGGCCTGTGGGCGGGTCTCGGGCCTGTGGGCGGGTCTCCGGCCTGTGGGCGGGTCTCGGGGCCTGTGGGGCGGGTCTCGGGCCTGTGGGCGGGTCTCGGGCCTGTGGGTGGGTCTCGGGCCTGTGGGTGGGTCTCGGGGCCTGTGGGTGGGTCTCGGGGCCTGTGGGTGGGTCTCAGGGCCTGTAGGCGGGTCTCGGGCCTGTGGGTGGGTCTCGGGCCTGTGGGCGGGTCTCGGGGCTTGTGGGTCTCGGGGCCTGTGGGTGGGTCTCGGGGCCTGTGGGTCTCAGGGCCTGTGGGTGGGTCTCGGGGCCTGTGGCTTTCCGGCCTGTGGGTGGGTCTCCGGCCTGTGGGTGGGTCTCGGGGCCTGTGGGTCTCGGGGCCTGTGGCTCTCCGGCCTGTGGGCGGCTCTCCAGCCTGTGGGTGGGTCTCCGGTCTGTGGGTGGGTCTCGGGGCCTGTGGGCGGGTCTCGGGGCCTGTGGGTCTCAGGCCTGTGGGTGGGTCTCGGGCCTGTGGGTGGGTCTCGGGGCCTGTGGGTCTCGGGGCCTGTGGGCGGGTCTCGGGGCCTGTAGCTCTCCGGCCTGTGGGTGGGTTTCCGGCCTGTGGGTGGGTCTCGGGGCCTGTGGGTGGGTCTCCGGCCTGTGGGTGGGTCTCGGGGCCTGTGGGTGGGTCTCCGGCCTGTGGATGGGTCTCAGGGCCTGTGGGCGGGTCTCGGGCCTCTGGGTCTCGGGACCTGTGGACGGGTCTCGGGCCTGTAGGCGGGGTCTCGGGCCTGTGGGTGGGTCTCGGGCCTGTGGGCGGGTCTCGGGGCTTGTGGGTCTCAGGGCCTGTGGGCGGGTCTCGGGGCCTGTGGCTCTCCGGCCTGTGGGTGGGTCTCCGGCCTGTGGGCGGGTCTCGGGCCTGTGGGCGGGTCTCCGGCCTGTGGGCGGGTCTCGGGGCCTGTGGGCGGGTCTCGGGCCTGTGGGCGGGTCTCGGGCCTGTGGGTGGGTCTCGGGCCTGTGGGTGGGTCTCGGGGCCTGTGGGTGGGTCTCGGGGCCTGTGGGTGGGTCTCAGGGCCTGTAGGCGGGTCTCGGGCCTGTGGGTGGGTCTCGGGCCTGTGGGCGGGTCTCGGGGCTTGTGGGTCTCGGGGCCTGTGGGTGGGTCTCGGGGCCTGTGGGTCTCAGGGCCTGTGGGTGGGTCTCGGGGCCTGTGGCTTTCCGGCCTGTGGGTGGGTCTCCGGCCTGTGGGTGGGTTTCAGGGCCTGTGGGTCTCGGGCCTGTGGGCGGGTCTCGGGCCTGTGGGTGGGTCTCGGGGCCTGTGGGTGGGTCTCCGGCCTGTGGGCGGGTCTCGGGGCCTGTGGATGGGTCTCGGGCCTGTGGGCGGGTTTCGGGCCTGTGGGTCTCAGGCCTGTGGGTGGCTCTCTGGCCTGTGGGCGTGTCTCGGGCCTGTGGGCGGGTCTCGGGCCTGTGGGCGGGTCTCGGGCCTGTGGGTGGGTCTCGGGGCCTGTGGGTGGGTCTCGGGGCCTGTGGGTGGGTCTCGGGCCTGTGTGTGGGTGCAGGTGTGTGAGTGCAGGTACGGTGCAGAGCGCCTTCTGTGCGTGATCTCGCTGAACGAGCAGGACTGCCCACCAGGAAGGCCCCACTACTCCCCTCCTGTACCGAGGAGGGACCCAGACACGTCCTTAGTAGCTTGCCTGGGAGAGCGGGACGCCCACCACTGTCAGGGCCTGGGAGAGCGGGATGCCCACCCCCTCAGAGGATGCCCTGGCTGGAGGCAGACCGGAGCCTGGCGTTTCTGCAGGTTGTCAGTTGCACGGCGAAGGGCGCGTGGAGCCAGGAACAGGCTGTGGCGCCTCCAGCCAGGCTTCGGTGTGGCCACCGGGCGCCTGTGTGCGGTGCCCTCAGCTCTCGAGCCTCTCGGGCTCACGCAGACACTCAGGAAGGGCCTCTGTCTGTCCGACACCTGGTGCCGGGCACGCGGGGCTCAGGGACAGCTGCCCACTATACGGACGAGACGGGGCCACGGGAAAGAGGGGCCAGGCCAGGGGCCGGGGTGGCACCCTGGCACGCTGTCGGCGGCCACGATGGCCGACTGGGAGGTGGGGACAGGCAGGGGCCACAGTGGGAGGGGCCGCAAGGGGAGGGGGCGGTGTGTGGTGGAAGGACGGTGTTGTCCGCTACAGAGGGGCCGTGAGGGGTTTGTACAGGGAGGTAAGGCAGCTTTGGCTGTGGAGGCTGTAGGGCAGCCGGCGGGTGTGGCATGGCTTTGGGGGTCAGCAGGAGTGACCTCATGCCCTCGCCCCTCAGCTCGATGGGTACAGAGGACAGGACCTGGCACTGTTTCTGTCCTTAATCCGTCATTCGACAATGGTTTTTGTTCTTTTTCTGTGTTTTTTTCCCCAAATATGTTCATAGATTTCATGGAGGAAGAGAGAGAGAGAGAGAGAGAGAAACATCAATGATGAGAGAGAATTATTGATCGGCTGCCTCCTTCACGCCCCACATGGGGATCGAGCCCGCAACCTGGGCATGTGCCCTGACCAGGAATCGAACCGTGACCTCAGCGCTTAACCACGGAGCTTCCTGGCCGGGCCTGGCAATGTTTCCTGTATTCGTAGCTCAGGCCGGGGCTGGAAATTGGGGAGAGGATGGTGCACCTCAGATCAAAGGGGCCAGGACCAGTTTGGGGGGTCCCGTCACTGCTCCAGGCCCCGGCTGGCGGGAGGCGGGATGGAGACTGGTGAGGAGAGAGGGCGCGGGGCTGGAGGATGGCCTGGCCTCCAGGTAGACGGGGGTCGGGGGCAGGAGAGAAGCGCAGGCGTCCTGAGCTCGGCCCTGGGGCGTGGCGGCGCCATCGGCAGAGCGGCTTCGTGGCTGGGCAGCTGCTGCTCACGCCCCGCCCCGCCCGCTCCTCTGACTGCAGAGTCTGCCCCGGAACCTGCCTGTGACCATCATCTCCCAGAGCTTCGGGGACGCCAGCCCAAGGACCAACGGCCAGGAAGCCGACGACTCCTCCACCTCCGAGGAGTCGCCCGAGGACAGCAGATACTTCCTGCCCTGCCACCCGCCCAAGCGCAGGATGAACCTGAAGGGCATCCAGGTGCTCACACGCGGGCAGCGGGCAGCGGGCGGCAGGTGGCGGGTGGCGGGGCGGCGGGCAGCGCGGTGGGGCCGGCTGGAGCCCTGAGGGCCGGCGAGGACGCGGCTGCGCTTCTGTGCGGGTCTCAGGCCGCAGACGGGCCGACCCGTCACAGCCTACGGACAGGCACTGCGCACTGGGCGTGTTGACCAGTCCCCTCGTTTCTTCTAAACATAGTCGGAGAGGCCTGGCCGGCGCATCTCGGGGTGAGCGTCGACCTATGAACCAGGAGGTCACAGTTCAATTCCTGGTCAGGGCACATGCCCAGTGGGGGGCATGCAGGAGGCAACCAATCAAAGATTCTCTCTCATCCTTGATGTTTCTCTCTCTCCCTCTCCCTTCCTCTTTCTGAAATCAATAAAGACATGTTAAATAAATAAATGTGGTAGGAGGGAGGGAAACAGGGGGGGAGCATTATTTCCAGATTCAGCAGGCAGGTGGGAGGGTGGGAGTGCAGCCCTGCCCCCCTGAGTGGGGTGTGATGGGCACACCCGGGGCGGGGCTCCCCGTCCTCCATCTGCCTTGCTCTGTGTCTAGTCTAGCGAGTCCATGGCACACGCTGGCTCCGGATGAGGAAGGAGCGCGGGAGGGAGGGAGGGAGACAATGTCATGTGAGGGCCTGACAATGCCCAGGCTGTCCCCACCGTCCCCTGCACCATGGAACCAGGGCAGCAGAGCGAGGGCAGCGGGGGACCCCCTGGTGCTGAGTGGCCGGGCAGCGGCCGGAGCCCACCCTCCCCCCGCAGCGCCCCCGGGGCGTGGGTTCTGCACAGCCCGGCGCACCCGCTCCTCGATCTCTGCCCCTGTGAGCTCTGTCCTCCGAGCCCGGCCCCGGCCTCCCTGGGGGAGCTTGTCCCCAGCAGCTGTGGCCGCCGAGAGGGGCGTCGTGCGCTGCTGTGATCGCAGCCGCGTGGCAGGGGCTGCTGGGCTCCCCAGTGCTGGCCTCTGCCACAGCGACGGGTCTGGGCCCGTGTGATCCGTGTCCTCTGCCCCCTCAGCTGCCGAGAGCCAAGTCCCCCATCAGCCTGAAGCGTGCGTCCGACTTTCAAGGTTAGTGCAGCTCGGCCTCCGGTCTGTCCCCCGCTGCTCAGCGTCCCTGCCGCTCCCCCTGTGCGCTCACTCCTGCGGGGACACCTGGGACCGGCTGGGGCGGGGGCGGGGTGTCCATGTGGTAACTAATGGTCACTGTCCCAGGAGGGCGGGAGCGGCCTCGTCGCGTCCACCACCCCTCCCCGTGGGTCCTCGGAGCCCAGAGCATCCATCTCCCTCCCTGCAGATCAGGGCTCCAGCCCCTGAGGGAGCAGGCGGCGCCCAAGGCAGGAGGGGAGGGACTTCCTTGCAGGAGACAGTACCCTACCTGGAGGTCGGGGCCCTACCTGGCGGCCTGGGACCCTGGCGGGGACCCTGACTGAGCCGCCGGGCCTGGCCAGGGCGGGGGCTGCTGGAGAGCCCAGCCTCCCCCCAGGAGCCTGCAGTGGGACGGGGTCAGGAGAGGAGAGAGCAAGCCCCGTGGGAGAGAGGAGCCGAGCCCCGAGACAGGACGCCCCCTTCCCGCCCCCCCCCCCCCCCCCCCCTGAAGGGGCCCTCAACTCCCTGTCCCTCCTCTCCCCTCGGCGAGGACAGGGAGGGGACAGGAAGAAGAAGGCATGGACGTCAGCCCCAGCTCCTCCCGGTCCCTGCCCATCGCCAGCTCCTTCCCCAAGATGGTGAGCGTGGCCCCCCTCCGGCCCCACCCCCAGGGCCCCTGCTCCCCTCTGCAAGCCTGCGCCCGCTCCCCTCCAGGCTGCCCCCCAGGCCTGTTCTGTGTGTACAGATGTTCTAGGCCTCGTGATGTGTCCACCTTCAGGCCTCCTCCTCCCCCAATGTAACTCTCGGAGGGAGGAGCCCACCCCACTCTAGGAATCTCACAGGCTGCGGGGGGGGGGGGGGGGGGGGGACTCTGCCGCAACCTCTCAGCCCTAAAACCCCCGGCAGTTGGGGGGGGGGCGGGTGCTAGGGGCCCAGACGCCCCTTCCCCAGCCCAGAGGCCCCACTCCTCGGCTCCAGCCCACCTGGGCAGGGCCGCCTGGGTCTCAGCCGCCAACCAGTGCCTCTCCCCGCCTCCCCACCCCACCAGGCAGCAGAAGCCTGGGGATTAGCGATTCTAGCCCCAGGGGACGCCCCGAGAAGCTTGTCAGCTCTGCTTCCAAATCCAGGCCCTGGGGAGGGGAGGGGAGAGGCGGGGAGGGGAGGGGAGGGGAGGGTGGGCGAGGAGGCGTGCTAACAGATGCCTCCTGTCTGAGTGCGGCTCTGGGGGTGGAATCCGGCTCTTGCTGAAGGCAGCCCTTGCCAGGAGCCAGCAGGCCTGGTTTCGAAAGGTCGCCCCACTGCCCCCCACACACCGGGCCGAAGGTCTTCATCTGGCCCAGGGCAGGCGCCACACCTCGCAGCCTGGGGCCCGCTCAGCCTGTGCGGGTGCAAGGCCACGCCCCGCTGCGTCCTCCCCGCCTGCGTCCCCCACACCCGCCCCCCCCCCTCCGGAGACAGACGAGCAGATGTGCTGGTTCTAGCCCGAGGTCCCCCCTGAGACCAGCTGGCCGGCCCCCACACCCCCATCGGAGGCGGGGCCGCGTCCCAGTGAACGTGGTCCCTGTGTATATGATACCGGTGCCCGCGGGCACGGGCGGTGGCTATCCAGCCCCGTAACCCCGCTCCCTGCGCATCTGAAGCAGCCCCACCGGAGCCGGTCCAGTATCATGTCCATCACCGCCGAGCCCCCGGGGAACGACTCCATCGTCAGGCGCTACAAGGAAGACGCGCCCCATCGGAGGTGGGTGACGGGCCTGGTGCCCGCCGTGCCCTCTGCGCTGACCACCTTCCCACCCTCTGGCCCCCTGGGAAGGGCAGCAGCGTGGGACCCATTTTGCAGATGAGGAGGCCGAGGCTCAGAGAAGGGCGTGGCTTTCCCAGGCCGCCCGCCAGCAAGCAAATGGCAAAACCTGTGCCATGTCGCCCACCGTACCCGGAGTCAGGGTCCTCTGCCCGTGGCTCCAGGGTGTGGTCCCGTGCCAAAGAGCCAGAGACCAGTGCATGCCCCCGACTCCTCCCTCTTCCCCTTCCTCGCCTCTTGGAAACCACAGGGTCCCAGAAAGGACAATCCCTCAGAGATACAGCTGGGCACACACTCTCCAGCCAGCAGCAGGCCGGCGTGGCACGCTCCAGGCTGAGATTGTCGGGGCCTGCAGGGCCGAGAGCACAGGTCGCGGGTGGGGCTGGACCCATGGCTCCGGTCGAGTCCGGGGCCTGGCTTGGGCCTCAATACTCCATGGCAAGAAGCGCACGTGAACTTGGCTCCTAGGAGAAGGCTGACACCTTGATCCCTCCCCAGCAGAGCGCCCGCCTCATCCACCCCCTCAGCCCGCAGCCCTCCCTCCCGCTGACCCTCCTCTCTCCATCCTCTCTCCATCCGTCCTGCCCTCTCAGAGCCAAGGTCTCAGAAAGCCAGGCCGCCCATGAGGCTCCCCCTCCCCGAGCTCCCGCACACCCAGCCCGGCGCCCACGCCCACGCCCACCTGCCCTCCCGCCCTCCTTGTGTCTTGCAGCGCCGTGGACGAGGACAATGACAGCGGCGGCTTCGACGCCTTAGACCTTGACGGTGGGTACCCGGCAGCTCTGAGCCTTTGCGATGCCGCGCTGCCTGACACTGAGCGGGAGCAGGGCCCGCTGGGACGGAGCCCTGCACACAGTAGGTCATCAGGATCAAGGGGCTGGGTTCCGAGAGGGTGCCGGGTGCTGCCCGTGCACAGATAGGCCTCTGCCTGGGGTGGGCTGCTGGGCTGGAGGCGCTGGAGGGCCTGTCCTTGGGGTTTTTGTTTTTTTGGGGGGGTTTCTTTTAAATATATGTTTATTGATGTCAGAGAGGAAGAGAGGGGGCGGAGAGAGAGAAATATCAATGATGAGAGAGAATCATTGCTCGGCTGCCTCCTGCACGCCCCTTACTGGGGATGGAGCCTGCAACCCGGGCCTGTGCCCTTGACCCCCTGGTCCATAGGTCGAAGCTCAGCCACTGAGCACGCTGGCCGGGCCTGTCCTCTGGTCCGTGGGCAGTGGGGACACGGCTGCTGTGCACGGGCCGGAGCTCGGCCTGGGTCTTGAAGTGGGAACAGCTCTCGGGCTGTAGCCAGCGCCGTGGACGCCTGCCTCGCACACCTGGGCCCGTCTGATGGATGCCCAGCGGCTGGGCGGAAGCGCCTCTGTTCTCATTTTGCAGAATCAGATGCGGGCGCGGCGGGTGGACGGTGGCTGGCGGCAGGGCGACCGCCTAAGCGTCCATTTATTAAGCTGTTAACCAACCTGAACAAGACGAGGAGTGGGGAGGGGGACTGAGGTGGGGCGGCAATTACGGAGACGTGGGGCCGGGAGCGCGGGGCCGGCGAGGGCACGTGGCAGTCCTAGACCCGCACCCTGGCCAGCTGTGCCGTGCAGGGCCCGGGAAGGGGCTCCGTCTCTGGGGGGAGAGCGTGTGCGGCCCCAGCCCCCACCCCCACCCCTGACAGCTGGCGGCCTGCCTCCGCCCGCACCTGCTGAGCCCCATGCCTCGCGGGCCTGGGCCGTGTGCACGGGACTCGCACGCGTGTCCCTGAGTCCTTGCCGAGGCAGAGGTTGTGGTCGAGGGGCACCTGGCGGGCGGGCGGGAGCGGGCAGGAGGGTTTGGCCCCTGGAGATGGCTCTCTGGGCCGGCTCGAGCCCGCCCGCCCCCCCCGCAGATAAAATGAAAGATTAGTGGCTCTGTAATTGGGAGCCATCAAGTGTTAAGAGAGGTTAGCCCCTGATGGAGGCTTCGAGCCAGGAGAGTCGGAGGAGTTTGGAGGGGACGCGGGAGAGTTCTGGGCAGCGGGCCAGGCGAGGCTGCAGCGTCGGGACAAATTCCCCTGCAGACCAGCCTCCGAGCAGGGTCCACGGAGCCTCTGCCGAGCCCTGCGGGCGGCCTCCCCCCCCGCCGCCCCCCAGGCCCCCGCCTGGCACTCTGTCCTGCCGAGTGGGGGAGGGGGGAGGGGGCCAGCTTTGCAAGGTCTAGGCTTTGCCCTCCTGCCCTGCCCAGCCTCCCCACCCCCAGCCTCCTAGGCCCAGAGCTGGTCCAGGGTAGTGAGACCTCAGGTGGTCCCCAAATGAGACCAGTTCAGAACCAGAACCAGCAGCTGCGGTGGCGGCCGCCTTTTCCAGACACAGAATTGGGTCCTTAGGAACCAGCCGGCTGTGGGCTTCCTGCAAAGAGGGGCTCCTGGGTGGGGGGCCAGGCCGTCAGCATCGGGGCGCAGGGGCCTGGCTGAGGCTGCCCTCCTCGCAGCTCCCTCACTGGGCGGGGGGGGGGGGGGGGGGGGGGGGGGGGAAGGCGTGTCCCAGGAGCGGCCCAGGGCACCCCAGCAGGTCCGGGGCCACCCTCTCTGCTCCGCCCCTGCTCCTGGGTCCTGAGGGCCTCGTCCCTTTGCAGACGACAGCCACGAGCGGTGTTCCTTCGGACCCCCCTCCATCCACTCCTCCTCCTCCTCCCACCAGTCCGAGGGCGTGGACGCCTTCGACCTGGAGCAGGTCAACCTCATGTTCAGGAAGTTCTCGCTGGAAAGGTATTGTGGCCCCGGGAAGCGGCGCTGGGGCGGAGGCCACTCACCAGCTGAGACCCCCAGGAAGGGGACCGCCCGTGTCCCCCTGAATGCTGGAATCCGAGTCCCCCAATCAGGACCACTTCCCCTGACCCCATCAGGCCCAGGGGGCGGGGCTTCCCGGGCCACACAGCTGGGGGCGCCAGAAAGCAGGGCCGCTGTCTGCCCGGCCCCCCGCCGGGCACAGGAGGCGGGGCGGAGCCTGGGTCTCAGGGCAGCCGTGTCCCCACTGGTCACCGCCGTGGCCAGGAGCAGCTCGGCTTCCCGCTCTTGGCACAACTCTCCCTCGCGGGGGCTGCGGGGGCAGCGCCCACCCTCCGTGTGTCCGGGGACAGGTGCTCAGCTCCAGCACAACCCCCTGTTCCGTTTCCTGCCCAGACCCTTCCGGCCGTCAGTCACGTCGGTGGGGCAGGTGCGGGGCCCTGGGCCCTCGGTGCAGCACACCACGCTGAGCGGCGACAGCCTCACCTCCCAGCTCACCCTGCTCGGCGGCAACGCGCGCGGCAGCTTTGTGCACTCGGTCAAGCCGGGCTCGCAGGCCGAGAAGGCCGGGCTGCACGAGGGCCTGCAGCTGCTGCTGGTGAGCGCTGGGCCTGGGGCGGAGTGGGGCGGGGGGGGGCGCAGTTCTAGGGAGGCTGTCCCGGCGTCCCCTTGTCCCCACCCCCACGCCTTGCATTCAGCTCGGCCCCCAGGCCAGGAGGGGTGGGAAGGTGGAGGGGTCCCCTCCTTGCTAGGAGCCCCTCTCCAGGCCCTTCCCCCGCCCCCTCCTCACAGGTGTTTCTGGAGCCTGTGCCGTGCGGGTGCACACAGGCCAGCACATGTGGGGGCAGGGGTGGACAGGAGGCGATGAGGTGATGAGGCGGGGTGCAGTGTGGGGGGGACGCTCGCATTTCCTGGGAGCAGCCAGCCCTGGCTCCGCCCGTGGCCCCGGAGGAACAGGGTCTGGTCTCCAGCTAGAAGGCTGCATCAAGGGCGAGCGGCAGAGCGTGCCCCTGGACGCCTGCACGAAGGAGGAGGCGCACTGGACCATCCAGCGGTGCAGCGGGCCCGTCACCCTGCACTACAAAGCCAACCAGGAAGGTGAGGCCCGCGCCGGGTCTTGAAGAGGGAACAGGGGGAAGGGGACTGAGGTGGGTCACTCTCCTCGGCCCGGCCACAGGACACCAGGCGGGCAGGGCCCCGGACGGCGTCCTCTCCTCGCTCACCGTGTGGGGGAGGAGGATCTGACGGGCGGGTGTGGGTGGCAGCAGGAGGGCGACGAAGGTGAGCACCACACACCTGCCTGGCGCACCTCGGGCGCCCACCCAGCTCCGGGCACTGCAGGTCCAGCCACGAGCAGGGGCCGGAGGCCGCCGGGGCTCCCAGCAACGGAACTGGCCCTGCCCAGCCCCGGCTCACCCTCCGGCCCGGCTGAAGCTGCTCCTTCTGCCGGGCTCCCAGCCCCGGGGTTGGCGTGGGCTCTGCAGTGGCCACTCTGGCGCGAGCAGGGCCATGCCGCCACATGGAGGGCCAGTCCCTTGCCCTGTGGCCCGGGCCCAGGACAGCCAGGCCTCACCCCTCCTGGGTCAGGCCCCGGTGGGAGCGCCGAGCTCTGCCTTCCCAAGTCGCGCCCTCACCTCCGTGTTTCCCGCGTGATCATCTCTGCAGCTGGAGCTTATTTTTAACCACAGGCTCATGAATGTTTCAACAGCGCAGAAATAGCCGCTCTCCTCACCGCCCTGCCACCTCCCGCAGTTCTTCCCGGCAGGAACTGGCGGGGCCCCCCAGAGGTGGGCAGCGGGATAGCGCGGGTCTGGAACACAGCGGAGGAAATCTCACTCCAGGGGGGCCCACTTATAGGGTCCCCTCCGGGCAGGGAGCTCAGAGGGCGACTAGCATCGACACGACCCAACGGGTTGGGGGCCTGACCGGCGGCCCCCCACTTCCCCGTGAACACGCGCACACACCTGCTGGCTCAGACGTCCCCGTGGGCCGTGTGGCCGTCTGACAAGCGATCTCTGGGCCTGGCTGTTAGAGCGTGTGCGCGTCCGTGTTCCCGCGGCTCATTGCGCGTGGGGCTGATTTGGGGCTGAAAGGACGGGCTTATGTCACAGGCACCCCCTGTGCGGCGTTGGCTGCATTTGTGCTTCACGCCCTGCTTCCTCCAAAGGGGTCTGAAGGAGTCACACTGACGAGCAATGGTGTCGGATGGGTGTAACCAGTGGGCGCCGTGGTCCCGCCCTTTCAGAAACCCACTCGGCAGCGTGTGCTCAGCAGACGCATAACGGGGGCCTGAGAACCCCACTTCTGTGACCGTGTCCAAGAGACATGAGCCCACACGTCCACCAAAGAGACACACGAGGGTGCTCGTCACAGAGCTGCTCATAGCAGCCACGAACGGGACAGCACCCATGTGCACACAGGAGAAAGCCACGCCATGTGGAATAGTACACAGCGAGGGCACGGGTGCTACACGTAGCGTTGATGGCGCTCGCGGGCATAGCGTTGAGCAATAGAAGCAGACGGGGGGCAGGGGCCTGCTGTTGGCTGCACGTGTGCGCGGCGGGCACGCTGGCCTGTGGAGGTGGCGGGGGGGGCTGGTCCCAGGAGGGGCATGGGCGGGAGGGCGGGGCGAGCGCTCTGAGTGGTGCTTGCCGCCGGGGTGTCCATCTGGGGAACCGTCAAGCTGAGTCCCGCGAAGCCGCTTTCGCTCGCTGTGTGCGAGTTATGCGCTGACTAGAGGGCGGGTGGGGGTGATGAGATACGAGCGCATGTGAGGGTGGGGAGGCGTGGAGGGCAGAGATCCCAGATGTGTTGCAACTCAGCCCAAAACGTAGCTCTGAGCTTCTGGAAGCCACGATGAGGAGGGCATCCCGTAAGTGACCCAGCCACGTGCCCCGGGAGGACGGCGTTGCCAGGCCAGCGCTCGGAGAGGAGTCCGGGCCCGTGGCTGTGCCCGGGGGGCGGCGGCGGCAGGAGGCCCAGCACCGCCTCAGCCGGCCGTGTCCCTGCCCCCTGCCCAGGGTACCGGAAGCTGCTGAAGGACATGGAGGAGGGCCTGGTCACCTCGGGGGACTCCTTCTACGTCCGGCTGAACCTGAACATCTCCAGCCAGCTGGACGCCTGCTCCCTGTCCCTCAAGTGCGACGACGTGGTGCACGTGCGGGACACCATGTACCAGGACCGGCACGAGTGGCTGTGCGCGCGGGTTGACCCGTTCACAGACCAGGACCTGGACCTGGGCACCATCCCCAGCTACAGCCGGTGAGGCGGGGCCTGGGGCGGGCGGCTCAGCCGAGGGGACACGCGGCGCCTCTGCCATGGAGCCGCGAGGCCCGTCCCGCCTCCCGGGAGCCTTCCTGCCTCGGCGGGGTGCTGCTCTCCCCAGTCCCCGAGCGCCCGCTCTCGGTCCTCCCACAGCTTCCCACTCGGGCCGCTAGCCCTCGGTCCGTAATGACACAGCAGTAGCCAGTGGCCGCCAGGGGCTGAGCGCCGGCCTCCCCCGGCTGGGCGCACAGGTGTCCATGAACGCCAGCACCACAGCCCAGCCATCCTGTGGGGCGGCCTCTGTAGACCCCGTTCACAGATGGGGGCCCCGAGGCTCACAGCAGGGAGTGGCTGTGCCTCGGCGCCCCTGGGATGGCCTGGAGGCAGGATTCAGGCCCAGAGGCGAGGCTCCCTGTCGTCCCCCGGGTGCCCAGGCCTTAGAGCTCACAGCGCACGGCCCCCGCCCAGGGCTGGCCCTGCCTCGGCTCCGGCCCTGAGGCTCCCACCCCCTCTCCCCAGAGCCCAGCAGCTGCTCCTGGTCAAGCTGCAGCGGCTGATGCACCGGGGCAGCCGGGAGGAGGCCGACACCGCCCACCACACCCTCAGGGCCTTCCGGGTAGGTCCCCAGCACCTGGCTCCAGGCTCCTCCCCATCTGGAGGGATCGCAGCCGGGAGCGGAGAAGTCCACGGGGTGAAGGGTCCCGGGGGGACTTGGTTCTCAGGACACCCCGCCCTGTGACCCAAGGCCACGGCGATGCTGAGCCCGGGCTCTCGTCACCATGGGAACGGGTCTCAGGCTTCTCTTGCCATCTGAGCTGCCCCTGCGGGGACGCGGGTCCCTGGCTGGCACTTCCCGGTCCGCTCGGAGGGGGCTGGCGACATGCTTGTGTCTCTAGCGGTGGCGCTCGCGTGTCCTGCGGGGCACCTCGGGGCTGACGGGCATGTAAACTGGTTTCAGAACACCCTGCAGCCCGAAGAGCCACTCCCCACCAGCGACCCCCGGGTCAGCCCCCGCCTCTCGAGAGCCAGTTTCCTGTTCGGCCAGCTCCTCCAGGTAAGGCCCCCAGGGCGCCCGCTGCTCTCCCATCCCCGCCCCCCGCCACGCCCTCTCCCGTCCCAGGGCCGCACAGCAGCGGGGTGGGTCGTAGGTGGCTCTGCACCTGCTGAAAGCAAACGGCTTTCGTCAGAGGTTTGAGGAAGCTCGTGGCTAGAAGCTCACCTACTGTTCAGCAGTAACAGACACCCCGAAGCCACGTCAGGAAGGGGGTCCAACATCTCTGATCCCGAGGGCGGTGTGGTCCCTCGGCTGAGCGTTCCTTCTCTGAGCATCCCGGCGGCCAGGGAGAGGGAAACCCAGCAGGTTCTTCACGTCTCGTCCAGCCACTGAGGCATTCCAGCTCTTTGGGACCAAAACAATGTCCCCTCACACTTACTCCTCAAAGGACTTCTTTCCCACAGATCGTTATCCAGGGAGCATAGAACAGGTAGTGGGGTATCACGTGAAATCAGAAGTGGTTTCACACGCAGACTGTGAGCAGTCCCATGTGGCCGTCTCCGCGGTCACGGGTGACAGAAGCTGAGGGAGCACTGAGCTGGCCCTGGGGGAGGGCGTGTGCAGGTGCTGCGCTGACGTGTCCCTCCGCCGCTCTGTCCTGCTGTTGGGACACGGGAGACCCAGAGCCATGGGAAACGGTGTGACCCCAAACCCAGGAGGATGCGGACAGGCAGCAGGGAGTCCCTGGCAGAGGGAGCAGGAAACCCTGCTGGGCCTGAGGCATCCTGAGGGCAGGACCCTGGCGAGCACACGTTACCACCCACGTGTCAGCAAGCTGACACCCAGGGGCCGCTTTACAGCAGAGCAGACAGAGATCCCAGCCCCCCAACTTTCCTCCCGGCTCCCCGACTTCCCTCCCAGCCCCCCAACTTCCCTCCCAGCTCCCCCATGTCCCTCCCAGCCCCCCAACTTTCCTCCCAGCTCCCCCACTTCCCTCCCGGCTCCCCGACTTCCCTCCCGGCTCCCCCACTTCCCTCCCAGCCCCCTGACTTCCCTCCCAGCCCCCCAACTTTCCTCCCAGCTCCCCCACTTCCCTCCTGGCCCCCCCACTTCCCTCCCAGCCCCCCGACTTCCCTCCCAGCCCCCCAACTTTCCTCCCAGCTCCCCCACTTCCCTCCCGGCCCCCCGACTTCCCTCCCAGCCCCCCAACTTTCCTCCCAGCTCCCCCACTTCCCTTCCAGTCCCCCAGCTTCCCTCCCAGCTCCCCAGCTTCCCTCCGGGCTCCCCGACTTCCCTCCCGGCTCCCCCACTTCCCTCCCAGCCCCCCGACTTTCCTCCCAGCTCCCCCACTTCCCTCCGGGCTCCCCGACTTCCCTCCCGGCTCCCCCACTTCCCTCCCAGCCCCCCAACTTCCCTCCCAGCTCCCCGACTTCCCTCCCGGCTCCCCCACTTCCCTCCCAGCCCCCCGACTTCCATCCCGGCAGAGGAGGGTGTGGAGAGACGCAGTGTCCAGGGGACATGGTGGGAGCCTGGCTTCTGTGCCCGCCATGGGGCAGCCCTCTCCGCCCCCCACACCTCACCCCTGAACTTGGGAGGGAGCAGGTCCTCCCTGGAGAGCCGAGGACAGCAAGGCAGGGGTGCGGAGAGCGGTGTCCCGGGAGGTGGAGCGGGGCTGTCCGCCAGCGGAGCTCCCAGCCAGGGCCTTCAGCGGCCGGCACCCCTGGCCCCACCGCCTGCGGAGGCCGCACATGGTCCCCGGGGTGCAGGAGGAGCCCCTGCCCCAGGCCTGGGCCAGGAGAGAGAGGGCGCCTGTCCACTTAGTCACCTAACGACACCCACACACGAGGGCCACGGGCCCGCGGGGACCTCCTGTGCCCAGGGGAGGGGCAGCCCGGGCTGGCAGGCTGGGGCCTGGACAGAGGTCTGCTGGGGCCCGGCTGAGAGCCCTGGGGCGGGTTGGACAGAAAGCAGGTCGACAGCTGTGAGCGCCCCCTGCCCCCAGTTCGTCAGCCGGTCGGAGAACAAGTACAAGAGGATGAACAGCAACGAGCGCGTGCGCATCGTGCCCGGGAGCCCGCACGGGGGCCTGGCCCGGCCCTCCATGGACGCCACCAAGCTCTTGGCCGACAGGCAGGAAGGTACCGGCTGGCCCCCTACCCCCAGGCCCGGCGGCTCAGGGTCCCCGCAAGGGCCGCTGGAACATCTCGCTCCAATCGGGGTGCCTCCCCGGGAGGATCTGCCTGGCCTCAGCTGGGGGGGACACAGCCCCCAGGTGCATCACGCCAAGCCCATCCCAGCGAGCCCGCTCCAGGGGGCTGGCGCCCGGACACCGTGCTGAAGGGAGCTGTTTGCTGGGCTCCTGTCCCCCGTGCGGGCTCCTGTCGTGCATCAAGCCGGGGAAGGGCCCAGGCCCCGGCCCCTGTGCAGGGCCTGCTGGTGGCAGAGCAGGGCCTGGGGCTGCCGGGTCACACAGAGCACACGACCAGCCCCTGGTTTCTGGAAGGCGGCTCCTCCATGCCCACACGGGGTGGGAAGGCGGGCACGAGGCCGTGGCTCCTGCCTCTGTCCCTGCAGCCTCCAGGCTCCTGAAGTGCACCGAGTCCCTCCTGGCGCCCCGTCAGCCCTGCCCCTTGCGGGCTCCCGCCATCCCCTGGCTCCCTGGCGTCCACCTTCTCTGCCCACATGGGTCTGACTCCAGCCCCTCGCTGTCCAACCCCTCATCGGAGCAGCGTCCCTTCCCATTCACAGGCTCCTCAGTGCTCAGTGCTCGGTGCCGTCCGGAGGGAGAGTGTTTGTGTTTGCTCCTTTTGCCTTGTCTGCCTTCTGCCACCACAGCCCGCCTGGCATGGAGCGCCCAGAGGCAGGGCCGCGTGCCCGCTCACTGTCCTTGCCCAGCTCCAGCACAGGGCCTGGCCCACGGGTCACTTTGTAAGCTTTCCTGGTGGCCAGGGGCGTCCTGGAGCCTGTGGGCTTGCCGTCGGCATTGTCTTCCAGACCCGGGCCCCGGGTCCATTCTCCCCTGAAAGGATCCATGAGGCCAGAAGGCACCCAGGCCTCTGTGCCCCCACCCGGGCCAGGGCGGCAGGGATCCACAGCCAGCCCTTCTCTGTCCCTCCCAGAGCTGGACCCCGAGAGCGAGCTCAGCAAGAACTTCAGCCTGATCCCCTACAGCCTGGTGCGCGCCGTCCACTGCGAGCGCCGCCGGCCCGTGCTCTTCACGCCCACCATGCTGGCCAAGGCGCTGGTCCAGAAGCTGCTCAACTCGGGGGGCGCCATGGAGTTCACCATGTGCAAGCCAGGTGAGCCCCCATGGCCATAGCCCCCTCACCTCTGCCCGGTCACGTCACCATGCGGCTGGAGAAGCAGGAGGAGCGACGGAGTGGCCGGGTGTGGCTGGGAGGTCTGTGTGCCCGCCAAGGTCTCACTTGGGGGCCCAGAGCCAGGGAGCAGGTCTTCCCTTCCCCACTTTACACTGAAGGTGGCAGGTGAATACGGGTTTCAGGGTCACCCAGGGGTCCCCACTGTAGGCCCTTACGTGGGAGACAAGCCACCCCATCACTGGGGACTTCTGCATCCTCATGTGGCAGGGAGATAGTGATGGTGGGGTGGGTGGACGAACGGACAGATGGACAGTAAATGGATGGGTAGATAGGTGGGTGGATGGATGGATGGATGAATGGACAGATAGATGAATTGATAGATGGATGGATGGGTGGGTTTGTAAGCGGATTGATAGGTGGATGGATGGATGGATGGATGAATGGATGGATGGGTGGTGGATGGATGGATGGTGGATGGATGGATGGGTTGGTAAATGGATTGATAGGTGGATGGGTGGGTGGATGGATGGGTTGGTAAGCAGATTGATAGGTGGATGGATAGATGGATAATGGATGGATGGGTGGTGGATGGATGGATGGGCTGGTAAGCGGATGGATAGGTTGGTAAGTGGATTGATAGGTGGATGGGTGGTGGATGGATGGATGGGTTGGTAAGCAGATTGATAGGTGGATGGATAGATGGATAATGGGTGGATGGGTGGTGGATGGATGATGGATGGGTTGGTAAGCGGATTGATAGGTGGATGGATAGATGGATAATGGATGGATGGGTGGTGGATGGATGGACGGATTGGTAAGTGGATGGATAGGTTGGTAAGTGGATTGATAGGTGGATGGGTGGGTGGATGGGTGAGTAGAGCAGGAATCCTTCATGATGATCATCACTACAGCCGGTGCCTGAGCCGCGTTGTCCAGGGAAATTACTGCTGAGGAGCAGAACGCGTGTTTGCTCGCAGCTGTGCTGTGCGCTGCGGGAGGAGTCGCAGCCACGCCCTCGGGAAGCCTCCGGCGGTGGCAGGCGGGTCATGTACACGCGGCCAGAAGGGGGCCAGGACATGCAGCTCTGTCCAGCCCGATGGGAGGCAGAGTCGCCAGGACATGGGCCCACGCCGCCTCGCGCCGCCCTCAGGACTGGGCCTGTCTCCGCAGATGTCGTCACGAGAGATGAGTTCCTCAGAAAGCAGCGGTTGGAGACCATCATCTACTCCCGAGAGAAGAACCCCAACACCTTTGAGTGCATCGTCCCCGCCAACATCGAGGCTGTGGCGGCCAAGGTGAGGGGGGGACACGGGGGGCGTGGCCCTGCCCGCTGACTGCTGAGGCCACCTCGGCCGTGGCTGAGCACCGTGGGGCTGTGACTGGCTCCTCCCTCTCCCTTCCTCCCTCCACACCTCGTCCCGGCTCTGATGTGCCCTCATGTTTCAAAACCGCCTTCTGTTTCTGCTGCTTCCTGGGGTTCCGGTTCCCGCTGTTTGGGGGGCGGGGTGTGTTTGGCCGTCATAACAAGGGCCAGAGATAGCGTGTCGGGCCCGGGCCCGGGAAGGGCAGCCATGGTGACTGATGTGGTGCTGGCCGAACGAGGGCAAACGGAGCGCCAGGGGTCGTGGCAGCGACGGGAACGGGTGTCGGCACGCCCGGCAGCGATCTCTGGAGCCGGCGTGTGGCCCTCAGCGGCCCTCGGCACCGAGCTCTCTCCCGGTCCAGGGCTTTGTGAAAGCGCAGCTCCCGACCTTGGGCGTGACCTTGGGGACGGCCAGGAGCTCTCATTTGCCGTCCAGCTGAGGTCACGCCTACCCTCCCGGCCTCGGGCTCTGTGGCCCGAGTCTGGGCGGTGGTGGGTTCGGGATCCGCACTGTGGCGATGGGGGGCGGGTGGGTCTGCAGGTTGGAGCGAGGTCGTGTGAGCTGAGGCAGCGATGTCGTCAGGTGTGTGAGGCCGGCAGCAGCTGGGCGGGTGGGCAGGGAGCAGTGGGGAACCTGGGGGCGCCAGGAGTCATTTCTCCACCCCACGGGCGCGCTCCAGGGCGGTTCCGTGGGTGCAGTCCGCGGCCGCCCACCTGGGAGCACGTGCGGTTTCCCTCATTCACGTCCGCCTGGTGCAGGGGTGGTTTGTTCTGGAAACGACACTGCAGCCACGGGATTGTCCCTTCAGAAGGGCGCTGGCGGCGCCGGGAGCCTGGTGGCCACCCCCCCTGCGGCGCTCCCCCAGCCTAGGACCAGGGACGCCTTTCAGGGCGCCCAGCGCAGCTGGCGTTCTCCGTGCCCCTTGGACTTGGATTAAGACTCAGGCCGCCAGGGTCGCCTGGGCCCCGGTGCCTTCTCCATGCATGGCCCAGAGGAGGTTGGGTTTCGCTGTTGATCATTCCCTGGTTCTACCTTGGTTCAGCCCGTGGCACTCAGGGCTCTCAGCCTGGTCTGCATCCCAGGCCACGCCCCCACATCCAATGCCACGCCCCTGTCTCAGGCCACGCCTCTGCATCTCAAGCCACGTCCCCTGTGTCTCAGGCCACACCTGCATCCCAGGCCCCGCCCCACATCCCAGGCCACGCCCCCACATCCAACGCCACGCCCCTGTGTCTCAGGCCGTGCCTCTGCATCTCATGCCACGCCCCCTGTGTCTCAGGCCCCGCCCCCCGCATTTCAGGCCCCTCCCTCGGGGGGGGGAGCAGGGTGGGCCGCTGATGCTGGCCGGGGCTGTGCCTGCAGAACAAGCATTGCCTGCTGGAGGCCGGGATCGGCTGCACGCGAGACCTGATCAAGTCCAGGATCTACCCCATCGTGCTCTTCATCCGGGTGTCAGAGAAGAACATCAAGAGGTTCAGGTAGGGCTCCGAGACCCCCGGGCGCCCTAAAGCACCCCTCTCTGCCCGCCCCACCGCCAGGCCTCTGGGGCTCCCACCAAGAGCAGCCGGGGGCGGTCGGGCGGGAGGTGAGGCCAGGTCGGGGTGCAGTTTGTGAAAGGCTCGGCAGCGGGGTCTTAGGGGAGAGGAACTGGGATGACGCTGAGGTTTGGGCCCGGCGGGGACACGGCATCATCTCCGACCCCACCTCTCCTCGCACATGGCCAAGACCGAGGCGAAGAGCTGAGGCCACTGTGCTCTGTCACTGGATGTTTGCGGGGTGCCTGTTAAGTGCCAGGACCTAGGGGGCCCCCAAGGGAGCAGATGAGACCAGTCCCCACCTGACCACTTCACACACACCAGGTGGCCCTCATCCAAGAGCAGACACCGCAGCTCGCTGCGGGAAAGAGGATGGAGGGACCCCAAAATTAACATCCCCACCAGGGACCCCGCAGCCCCACTCCCGGTCACAGCAGGGCCGAGCAGGTGCTCACCCACCCACGTTCACACGGCCAACCAAGTGCCCACGGATGGGCAGGAGCCAGCGAGGCAGGGCCCATCATGCAGTGGGGTAGTCGTCAGCCTCTGGGGGGAGCAGCGGCGGGGAAACCCTGTTTCTGCAAGGGCCGTGGGATGTGTATCCCATCATTCTCGGCCACACAGTCACCAGCTGACACAGGAGCCTGCTCCGTCTGGTCACGCATTTAATCCCTCGCCCCTCACACCTCGCAGGGCAGGGCCGAATGATCTCAGGGGCCTGTCCGTCTGGGGCCGATGGCCCCCCCCCACCCCAGCTTTCAGGGGCAGGGAACTCGGACACATGAACCATGGGTGGCCCTTGAGGACACTGCTTGGAGGACGCACACTGTGTGACCTCACCTACAGGGGCCCTGGAGGAGTCACGTTCAGAGAGACAGCGAGTGGAGGGGCAGGGACCGGGCGGGACAGTGGATGTTCAATGGGGACAGACGTTTGGGGAGATGGAAAGGTCTGGAGCTGGAGGTGGTGATGGTTGCACAGCCGCGTGAATAAACTTACCGCTGAGCTGTGCGCTGAAGAAGTGACGATGGGAGGATTTACTTACGTGCACCTGGCCACAGTGGAGAAGTACAAAGAAAGGGGGTTTTTTAAGTCCCCACCTCCTGGGATTTCCTTCGAACAGAGTGAAAGGGCTCGGCACACCGCGGGCGAGAGGCAGCAGCCGCTGGAGAAGCAGCGCAGGGAAGGGGCCGTCAGCGGGGTGGGGAAGGGTGGTCATCGGGGTGGGGAGGGGTGGGGAGGGATTGGGAGGGATGGGAAGGCGTGGTCGGCGGGGTGGGGAGGGGTGGGGAGGCGTGGTCAGCAGGGAGGGGTGGGGAGGGTGGGGAGGGGTGGTCATCGGGGTGGGGAGGGGTGGTCATCGAGGTGAGGAGGGTGGGGAGGGGTGGGGAGGGGTGGGGGGTGCCCCAAGGAGGGGTGGCCCCCAGCAGGGCGGCTGGGCTGGACAGTGGTCGCGCTGTCCGTGCGCAGGAAGATGCTGCCGCGGCCGGACACGGAGGAGGAGTTCCTGCGCCTGTGCCGGCTGAAGGAGCGGGAGCTGGAGGCACTGCCCTGCCTGTACGCCACGGTGGAGCCCGACATGTGGGGCAGCGTGGAGGAGCTGCTCCGCGTGGTCAAGGACAGGATCGGCGAGGAGCAGCGCAAGACCGTGTGGGTGGACGAGGACCAGCTGTGAGGGCGCGTGGCCGAGCGGGCCTCGGCGGGGTGTCGGCCCACCCGGCAGGGCTCCGGGGTGAGGGCAGAGGGCGTCGTGCGCCCACAGAGCGCCCAGCCTGGGGCTTCTCCCGCCTGCACCAAGCCTTCGGAGGGAGTGGAGCAGCTTGTCCCACAGGCTGCGCGGCCGAGGGGTCGGCCTGGCTGCCTGGAGGGGGGCAGGGCCCCCAGGGGCACCGCCGGGAGGAGCCGCAGCAGCAGGGGATGTAACGGAGCAGGTGTGCGGCCTGGATGCGGGCGCTGCCCGGGCACCGCTGCGCGGCCCGGCCACTCGGACGCGTTCCCAGCAGGACCCCGGCGGGCAGGAGCCGTGTGGCTGTTGTTTTTCTTGCATTAAAATGTCTCCATTTCCTTGGTTTCCGGCATCCTTTCCTCTCAGGGTCTGCAGGGTTCTCAGCTCCTGCCACCTTCCCGACTGCAGCCTCGGCCGCGAGGGTCAGGCTCACGTCGTAGCGGGTTTTCCCAGGATGATCGTGGGGGGCGGGGGCGCGGGTCTCCCCTCCTGGACCACGGCAGCCGCTCACGCCCAGGCGCCCCCTGAGCAGGCCCTGGGCTCTGCCTCACCAGCTACGGTGGGGGTGGGGGGGGGTGGGGGTGGGGGTGGGGAGGAGAGCAGGAGGGGCCTCCAGCCCTGGCACTGTGCCCGCATGCTGCCCCAGAGCCGCCGCCCTGCTGCCCTTCCTGCCGGGTCTGTCTGGTCGGCATCCCTCTCCCACCAGGCTTCCCAGATGTGACCTTGGCAGCGCAGCCAAGGTCGGCCAGGATGCTAGGGCTGCTCGCTGGGGAGACAGGCCTCAGCACCTGCCCGGCCCCTCTTACTACCCAGGATGTTCTGCGGGGCCCCGGGAACTTCCCAAAGCCTTGCCCTGAGCTCCGAGGGCCGACCCTGGCTTCACCCTGGCTTCGTCCTTCCCACTTCAAACCCCAAGAGCCCAAGCTGACAGCAGGGAGTGCCCCCAGCGGCCTCCCTCTTGCCCCCGCCCCCAGGCCAGCGGGCCAGTCCCGGCCGGCACCTCCCGGACCAGCTGCAGGGACAGGCCTCAGAGAGCGAGGCTTCGTGGAAGGCGGGGGATTCTCCTTCGGTTTTAACTGGAATTGTGTGTCCATTTGTAATAGGTAAGATACTCCCAGAGTTGAAAAGCCACACGTTGTAAAAGGCCACCACCTCTGCCACCTCCCCATCCCCATCCCCAACCCCATCCCCCGGACACAGGAAGCCGGCTTGTGATGTCACGTGCGCCTTCCGGAGCCTTCCACAGGGAGCAACGGAGAGTCTGGCTCCCCGCTGTCCCCCGACCGCCGCACATTACCACGCTCTTCCGCGCCTCGCTTCTCTTTTCTTTTTTATTGATGTCAGAGGGAGAGGGAGAGGGAGAGGGAGACATCAGTGATGAGAGAGAATCATCGATCGGCTGCCTCCTGCACCCCCCATGGGGGGTCGGGCCTGTGACCCGGGCATGTGCCCCGACCGGAATGGAACCGCGACCTCCTGGTTCATAGGTCGACGCTCACCCCCTGAGCCCCGCCGGCCGGGCTGCACTTTGCTGCTTCTTCGCCTGAAGCGTGTATCCTGGGCCTCTCCGTGTCCCCCACAGGCTGTCCCGCTGTGGCATGTGCTGGATTCCTCTCCGGCTGGGGAACCAGCCCTGTCTCTTCCCCTGCACCTCCCACAGCCCAGCCGCCGAAGGGTTAATGCTCTGCGTTGGCGGGGGTGTGGGGGGGCACCCCTTCCTCTGACAGGCCTGCTGCAGACCTTCCTCCATGTCATCCCAGACCAGCCTGCCCACGGCCCAAGCCTCAGGGAGGACCTGACTTGGGCGGCAACTGTGTCTGGCGGCTGGAGCAGGGGAGTGGCCGGTTGGGGGCCCCGTGTCCCCTGTCCTGGCTCTCTGTTGTTGCATAGCCAGCTACCCGGTGCTTGGTGGCTTCAGACGGCTGGTGCTCAGGAGGGCAGGCAGAGCTCAGCGGGGCAACCCCAGCCACCTGGGTCCTCAGCCGGCTCGGTGCCGGTCAGCTGCTGGCAGGCCTCAGTCACACGTGTGCTCGGGCCTAGTCACCTGTGTGCTCTGGGCTAGTCACACCTGTGCTCGGGCCACAATCACACCTGTGCTCGGGCCTCCGTAAACTAGGCCGAGGGCCGAGCCTGGCACGTGGCCTCCAGCACAGTGGCCACAGGGGGGAATGCTCACAGGTGGCTCGGGGATCCCAGAGACCGTGTCCCCAGGAGGTTCTGTGGCCCAGCCTGAGGAGCCCGGACAGACGACACTGAGTCTCGGAGGCAGCCTGTCCGGGGGGCATTCACCCTGCCCTGGCCGGTGAGTCAGGAGGAATCCGCAGCCTCGGTGCGTCTCACGGGCCCACAGCCCCCGGGACCTCCTGGGAAGAGCAGCAGACCCCCCAGCGGGGGCAGAGCCGGCCTGTGTCCTCCGCAGCTCCGCCTGGCCTGTGTGACTGAGGCCCGGCACCAGGGGCAGGCGACCTCAGGGACACTGGCCACCTGCAGCCGCTGCTCGGCGGCCTGGACCCCGGCCCCCCTGGGGGGCAGGAGGGGGCTCAGCCGTGTTTCTGCTGCTCTAACCGTGTGGGGCAGGGGCAGGGGCAGTGGGAGCGGGGGGGAGGCGGGGGCGGGGGCAGCTCCCTCCATCACCTCGCCAACCAAGCAGCTCAGAACAGAAGCGCCCGGCTCCAGAGCGGCCTGCCAGCCTTGGTCCCCTCGCGGCACACACCCCGTAATGCGTATTTCCTGCCGATCCGACCGACGAGAAAGTCGGAGTCATTTGGACTCACACCGGGGGGCTGCTGTGGGGAGGCTGCTGGCATTTCCTCTTGGCGATGGGAGCAGAGGGAGGCCAGTGCCCTGAGGTGACAGGGGCGCGTGTTTCAGACATTCCGCGGCCCCCCGAAATCGTGGCTATGAGCCACGGACCGAGTCTCCGCGCTGGGCCAGGGGGTGCCACTGGCCTCAGTGAGTTCAATTTAACCCGTGGGAATTAGCGAACGGTTCCTCGGCCGCGCTCCATTTCTCTCAAATGTCCAACACCCTCCTGGAGCTGGTGGCTGCCGTCTTGGACATGTTTCAGAATTTACCAGGCGACCGGAAAATAGGCAGGAGTACCGGAGGCACAGGAGAAACCCATTCATTTCCAGATGTTTCACCTGGACCGGTACAGGACTCAGGAGAGGCCGTTTCTCTCCAAATCCTGAGGCCCCCCCCCCCCCCCGCAACAAGGAGGAAGCTTTCCCTTTATGCCCTTCGGTTTCTTCGTCCCCCAAATATGGATCAGACTTCCGGACCTTTCGCGGGCTTTGCAAAAAGCTCCATGTGCTGGGATGGGGCCGGGGCCACATCTCACGGCCTGGCCTGGCGCCAGCGCTGATAACCCCTCTGGGGTTGTGTATTGTTCATGGTTTACGGCCTCTCTAAAATGGGGGTAGTACTTAGGTAAACAGGTCTTGCAGGACCAGATAATTAAAGCGGCAGTGACTAGACTACAGGCTAACAAGAACGTGCATTAGGTACTGGCACAGACTCAGATGGCTAGCCCCCCAAGAATGTCTCATTTCCCCATCAGACAGAACAGGTTAAAGTGCTGGTGGGCACTGCACTGTGGTCCCTGTCCTGTCCTGGCTCAGGGTGGGCCCTATAGCCCAGGGGTGTATCAGCCCCCACCCTTCCTCAGGACGCTGGCAGGTGGAGAGAGGGAGGGCAGGGGAGAGGAGGGCAGGTGGAGAGGAGGGCAGGGGAGAGGGAGGGCAGGTGGAGAGGAGGGCAGGGGAGAGGGAGGGCAGGGGAGAGGGAGGGCAGGGGAGAGGGAGGGCAGGGGAGAGGAGGGCAGGGGAGAGGGAGGGCAGGGGAGAGGAGGGCAGGGGAGAGGGAGGGCAGGGGAGAGGGAGGGCAGGGGAGAGGAGTGCAGCGGAGAGGAGGGCAGGGAGAGGGGAGGGCAGGGGAGAGGAGGGCAGGGGAGAGGGAGGGCAGGGGAGAGGGAGGGCAGGGGAGAGGAGGGCAGGGGAGAGGGAGGGCAGGGGAGAGGAGGGCAGGGGAGAGGGAGGGCAGAGGAGAGGAGGGCAGGTGGAGAGAGGGAGGGCAGGGGAGAGGAGGGCAGGGGAGAGGGAGGGCAGGGGAGAGGAGGGCAGGGGAGAGGAGGGCAGGGGAGTGGGAGGACAGCGCTCACCACCCCCGCCCTGTGACCCTCCCTTGCTCACACCTGTTCTCCTGATCCAATTGTTTCTTTGAATTTTTATGCATTTTTTGAAAACCATGAACGGAAGGTGGACGTCACGTGTACTCATGGCTGGCGTGTGGGGCCTCCCTCCTGGTGGGTCGGGGTCAAGGGCACCATTGGCCACCCAGCAGTCCCGCCCCCGCCCCGGCGCCGGCCTCTCGGTATCGGACCTGGGCCCTGTGCTGGGCGGGCACCTCCATCTCCATCCCGGCCCCGGAACGGGCTCAGGTGGGCTCTGAGCGCAGGGAGTGGACAGGGGTGGCCCCCTTTCTTTGCTTTAGGGCCCTAGACCTCAGACCTCGAAACACACCCCACAACCCCGGCACCAATCTGCAACACTGGCCAGTATGCCCCATTTAAGGGATGGGGACGGAGGCTCAAGGGGCCTCTCGCTGGGAGGGGGTGGAGCTGAGAATTGAAGGGGGATTCTCAGAGCTGCCAGGGGCTTCTCCACGCAGGTCACCTGGAGGTCACACCAGGCCGTCCTAGGGGAGGGGTCACCTGGGGGTCACACCAGGCCCCTACTAGGGGAGGGGTCACCTGGGGGTCACACCAGGCCCCTACCTAGGGGAGGGGTCACCTGGGGGTCACACCAGGCCCCTACTAGGGGAAGGGTCACCTGGAGGTCACACCAGGCCGTCCTAGGGGAGGGGTCACCTGGGGGTCACACCAGGCCCCTACTAGGGGAGGGGTCACCTGGGGGTCACACCAGGCCTGTCCAAGGGGAGGGGTCACCTGGAGGTCACACCAGGCCGTCCTAGGGGAGGGGTCACCTGGGGGTCACACCAGGCCCCTACTAGGGGAGGGGTCACCTGGGGGTCACACCAGGCCGTCCTAGGGGAGGGGTCACCTGGGGGTCACACCAGGCCCCTACTAGGGGAGGGGTCACCTGGGGGTCACACCAGGCCTGTCCAAGGGGAGGGGTCACCTGGAGGTCACACCAGGCCGTCCTAGGGGAGGGGTCACCTGGGGGTCACAGCAGGCCTGTCCAAGGGGAGGGGTCACCTGGAGGTCACACCAGGCCTGTCCAAGGGGAGGGGTCACCTGGAGGTCACACCAGGCCGTCCTAGGGGAGGGGTCACCTGGGGGTCACACCAGGCCGTCCTAGGGGAGGGGTCAAGGTCAGACCAAATGCAGGAAGCCTGGGTGCCCAGGTCTGGGGGAGGCTGGAGGCGAGGAGGCCGTGCTGAGGGCTGTGGGAGAGGCCCAGGCACTCGCTCTCCACAGCCTCCCGGTCCCTCCACCGGCCACCCATCCTGCTGACCTGGCACCTCCGTCCAGGGCCCTGGTGCAGCAAAGCCCTCTGCCCCCAGCAGCATCCGGGCTGGGTCCCCGGGCCCCTGGGTCCCCAGGCCGGGCCCTCCCCTGGCAGAGCCGTCCAGAGGGCCCGCGACCAGCGGCAGGAAGTGAGGCTCACGGGCAGTGAAAGGGGGCGTCGGGGAGAGCGGAGATTTGGGGCTTCCTGGTTCGTTTGGACACTGAAGTCAGTTTGTGGGCGAGGGGCCGAGGCTGCCGACCCCCCGTGCTTGTCTGAAACGGCGCGGCCGCCGGGACCACTCCCAGCACCGAGGGTCTTCCTCTCCCGTCCCGGGTCACCTGGCTCCAAGGCTCCCACAGCGCTGCGTGTCTCCGGCATGTCTCCCAGCCGACGGGACAGGAGGGTGCGTGTGTGTGTGTGTGTGTGTGTGTGTGTGTGTGTGTGTGTGTACACACAAGCGCACACACATGCATCTGTTTCAGCAAATGAGTCGGAGGCCTGGGAGGCGTCTAGTGCCCTCTAGTGGCAAGAGGGGCCCACTACTTGGTGCATGGGTGTGTGTGAGTGTGTATGTGAGTGTGTGTGTGAGTGTGTGTGGGGGGGGTATATGTGCCACATGTTTGGGTGTGTATGTATGCACATACATGTGTTTGAATGGAGGGCACATGCATGTGTTTGGGTGTGTGTGTGTGTTTGCATATACACCCATGTACTTGTGTGTACACGGAGTTTTTATATGTTCATGTGCACACGTATGTTTGGGTGGGTGTGCACACATGGGTTTGGATGTGTGCATGCACATTTCTGCTCACGCTGGAGTGTGGGGTGTCAGGTCCAAGATGGGGCACACGTGGGCATGGCTGCTGGGCTCTCAGTCACACATCACACACATGTACATGGAGACCCACTCCTGGCTTTTCTCCATCACCCCTGGCCCAGCTGATGGCCTTGTCCCTTCCCGGCTCTGACTGCCATCTGCCCCCCAGTGCACCCCACTCAGTTCAAATTCCCCCAAATAGCTTGGCAAGCCCAACCCCCCAGACCCTGTCCCTCAGGCCGGCTGACCTGGCTTTTGGTCAGAGTCCCAGGGCGGTGACTGGGCCCATCCCCCTGGCCTGGGTCTGCAGTCCTTGGTGACATAAATCTCCCAGGACGAAGCTGTCCCTGGCTGTGGAGACGCGCCTGGCCTGTCACCTCCAGGGCATGGAGTCCTGCTCAGCTTGCTGGACCGGGACCCATCGATTCCCTTCTGCCAAATGCCATGGCCAAAGGGCAGGCTCTTCCTGGAGTCTTCCGTCCCCGAGTGACCGGGCCCTCCAAGGCCTGGCACACCCAGGAGGTCCGCAGACCTTCAACATCACGTGGATAAATCCTGCATCCTTCGCACGGGCCGGGGCGGGCTGTGGGGAGGAGAAACCCCGTGATGACCCACCCCCACCAACAGGGCTGGGGCCTGGCTGCACCACTCACGACTCTGTGAACCTGAACAGGGGCCTCAGTGTTTCCACCTGTGAAATGGGCGTGGATCTAAGACGCGCTGGTGAGGTCTGAGCGCTGGTGGGAAGCTCCGCTGAGAACCTCGCCTCCGTGGCGGGCCAGACGCTCAGAACCTGACTGGAACCCTCCACCCCGGGTGACGGCGCCCTCGTCACCTCCGGCACAGGAAGAGGAAACCGAGGCTCAGCGAGGCAGGGCCTCTCCGAGGGCAGGAGCTGTGCAGCTGGGACATGCAGCCAGGCCCGGCTCACCCGGAAGTGCGGGCTCTGCAGCGCCCCCCAGAGCACGTGTGTGACCGTGCACCCCTCGGGGAGGGGACGCTGAGCAGGCTGCCGAGCGGTATGTGACGTGGCCACAAGCAGCACAGGTGGTGGTGATGCCTCGTTCGTGGACACCTGGGAGAGGGCTGGGGGGCTCCCCCAGAGCCCCAGGTTCATTACCCGTCCCTCCCCCAAGTCTCCACACCAGGTCCAGCGCCAGGTGACCCTCCGGCTCCCACGAGGGGGCAGCATCGGACCCTCCACTCCCTGAGCCGGGAGGGGTTTGCACCGGGGCCCGCAGTGTGACCAGGTGAGCGGGCAGGCGCACAGGGGTAACGTGTCTTCCCCAAAAACGCCCCAGGCTGGCAGCACCTTGAAAGTTTGGGATGCAGAGGCCACCCAGGGGTGCCCCTCATCCTGTCCTGCGAGATGTGGCTGTGACCCCCACCCCGCAGAGGGGACCCCGTCTTGGGGCTCAGCCCACCTCTGCCCGGGCACCCCCACCCACCGCGGCTCGGACATAAATTAAAATTCAATTTCATTAAGGCAGCAGCAATCAATCCCGGGCCGGGCTAACAATGCCGGCGGCCTCCTCCGCGGCGGTAACTCACGTGCCTCCCCCACTCCTGCTCGCAAACTGCTGGAGCTGCACTTTCCGCCCAAATTTATGGCGCTGGCAGCGTCTGGGCCTGAGTTACAGCCGCGGGTGTGATGGGCCGGTATTCTTCCTCCTCCAGTCCTCCCGCCCTGGCAGCCGAGGGGGGCGGGGGGGCCTGTTGTTCTCCGGGCACCGGCTTTGTTCTCTGGCCACCAGGCCCCGCCACCCACCCCAGGCAGACACCCCACAATCCAGGCCCCGCCACCCACCCCAGGCAGACACCCCACAATCCAGGCCCCAGGCACCCACCCCAGGCAGACACCCCACAATCCAGGCCCCGCCACCCACCCCAGGCAGGCACCCCACAATCCAGGCCCCAGGCACCCACCCCAGGCAGACACCCCACAATCCAGGCCGCTGACCACCCACCCCAGGCAGACACCCCACAATCCAGGCCCTAGGCACCCACCCCAGGCAGACACCCCACAATCAGGCCCCGGGCACCCACCCCAGGCAGACACCCCACAATCCAGGCCCCGCCACCCACCCCAGGCAGACACCCCACAATGCAGGCCCTGACCACCCATCCAGGCCCCCCAGGCCCCAGGCACCCACCCCAGGCAGACACCCCACAATCAGGCCCCGGGCACCCACCCCAGGCAGACACCCCACAATCCAGGCCCGGCCACCCACCCCAGGCAGAGGCCCAAAGCGGTGCCAACACCCAGCTGAATGCACTCCTGTGTGATCCCGTAAAGGAGGGAGTGCTGGAACCCATTTCACAGATGGGCTCACTGAGCCCAGGCCTGCGAACAGCAGAGCTCACCGCTTAGCCTCTGCACCAGCGAAACACTCGCCCAGGTGCGGCGACTGCGCCCCCGGATCAGAACAAAAGAGCCAACACAACAGCCCGCAGCGCGGAGCCGTGGTGGGGCCTGGGCGCCGGGCTCGTGGCAAGAGCCAGGCCGCGCCGGGTCCTGCCTGCCAAGGCGGCCGAGGTGTGCTGGGCGTGGCAGCCGCCACCGGGAGCAGGTGTGCGCAGTGCGGGTGAAGCGCGGGACGTCCAGTGCAGGCCGCGTGCACAGAGGCTGGGGGGAAGGGATGGGGAGGGGAGAGGAGGGGAAGGGGGAGAGGGAGGGGGGGGGGGAAGGGGAGGGGGAGAGGGAGGGGGGAGGGGAAGGGGAGGGGAAGGGAGAGGGGGGAGGCACGATGGACAGGGCCTGGCAGGGACTGGCGCCAAGTGCAGGCCTGGGCAGCATGTCCCCACCTCCTTGGGAAAGGCGGGCCCGGCCTCCCCCTGCCCACGGCCTCCGGGAAATGGGCTGGCGGTTCCCCCTGGGAGGGAGTTCCCAGAATCCAGAGCAAAGTATGTGCCCTGGCCCTGGGGTCGCCGCAAGGTGACTCCCTCCCGGCTCACATTCCTCGGTCCCAGGCCCGTGTTTATCAGCAGTTTCGTCCCTGAGGGCTGCGGTGTCCAGACAGGAGTCCTGCCCTCCGGGGACTCGGGCTCAGGGGACACAGCCAAGTGCTTGGGGAGGGAGACAGGGACCCGGGGCAACCAGCCAGTGGGCGGGTCCAGCCCAGGGAGCCTGCAGAGCAGGGCCTGGGGGAGCCCCGGAGGCCGGGGTGGGCTGGGAGGGGGCGGCATGCTCAGGCCTCCCGCTCCATCACTGGACACAGCTGGGTCTCTGCGAAGGTCCACTCCGCTCCCTCGCCCTCCTCTCCTCTCTGCCGCCCGACGGAACTTTCTAGTATGTGCCAATGAGGCCGGTCCCTGCCCAGCGCAGGCACCTCCGGGCACCCACAGTCCTCGGGGCAGAATCTGCCCTGCAGTCTGGTCTCCACTTCCTGTGCCAACTCACCCACCCACGCGCGCGCGAACACACACACACACACACACATGCAGTCCCACATGCACACACATGTGCACACACTCCAGCCGCGCAAGCCTTGGCCGGCCCCTCCCTCCACTGCCCCTCCCTGTCTGGCTGGTTCCACGCCCTTAAAACACAGGGGGCAGAGGCTGCCCCTGCGCCCGCACAGCCCCTCCTGCCTCCACAGCTGCTTACACCCCCTGAGGTCGGGCTACACGTGACCCGCGGGCTGTGCCCCTGGGAACTGACGGAGGGAGACCAGCACATGGGGGGGTGGACAAGGGGCCGTCCCGTCAGTACCCCAGGACAGCCGCCTGAGACACACGCACCCCAGCGCGCTGGGCCTGGAATGAAGCCTCTTCTCCCTGGGACGAGGTTGGAGGGTGGTGACTGTGGCACAGATCCTCCCAGACGTCCCGGCACGTCCCTCCTCCACAGCCCTGACCTCCAGGCCACCCTCAGCAGCAATACAACCCCCACCACGTGGCTCCCAGCCGTAGCTCATGGCGGGGGGGCTGGGGGGGTGGCTGATGGAGTCTAGACCCCACCGCAGGACCCAGCACCGAGTGGGGGCTGGCGTTAGTGGAGGGAAGTGAGGAGGGCTTTGGGGAAGGGGGACACTGCCACGCGAGGGCACAGAGTCAGGACCGGCCCCCAGGGAGGTGCCGGGACCCGGGACTGAGGGGCTGGCTGGCTGGTGGGGAAGCAGGGGACGGCTGAGAGGTCCGGCAGACGCTCTGCTCCGACCGCGTGGCCGCAGCGCCACCCTGTCCCGGCGAGAATCCCGAGACCTGGTCCCAGCCTGGAAGACCAGGGCTCAGCCCTCCCACCCGGCACTTGCCCTTCCGGGGTGGACCCCCAGCCTCCCCCACCCACCGCCATCCACCCCCCCCCCCCCCCCACCGTCCTTCAGTGGAGGGTGGACAACCTGCTGGGCCCGATGGTCTTTGCTCGCGCACTCGGCCTCTGTGGGCGCTGGGACGTGTTCCTTCTCCGGATTAGCTCCCGCGTCTGCTCGCCCTGAAGGCCGATTTCCCCGCCTTTCCGCAGCGGCCAGCCCATCTCCCCGTGGACCCGGCACAGCGACTCCAGGACACGCGGGTCCTGTCCGCGGCCTGCGCACTCCCGCCTCCTGCCCGGCCCCGCGGTGGTCACTGCTGTCCCTTTACTGACACCTTCCGCCCTTCGGCACCCGTCAGCCTCGTGTGGACTCAGCCCAGCTCACTCATGGACAAACCAGGCCCGGGATGGCTGCAGGGGGTCAGGGGGTCAGCCAGGACAGGTCCCTTCAGGGGGCGCCAGCTTTGGGCCAGCCCACGTCCGGGTGCCGCCCGTGCCCTGTGTCCGTCATCCTCCAGGACGTGACGGCCTTTCAGGCCAAGAGAAGGGCAAAGGGGGCTCACGCGGGGGCCCAGTGACCAGCTCAGTGACCAGCTCACCTGGGATCGGCCCGGATGGCCTTCAGGCTCTGGGCGGACTTACGGAAAAACAGCCGTCGTGGCGTGAGGGGCGCCCCGGCCCGATCGTGGGCCACCTCCTTCCCACGGAGCCAGCAGCTGCCAGACTCAGCCCTGAGGCCGAGGGCAGACTCTGGGGCTCGAAGCTGAGACCCTGGCAAGGGGAGGGCCGCTCCTGGAGCCGGCGGGCGGCTGACGCCTCGGCCTGCAGCGTCGGGGGCGGGCGGCCTGGAGGGGCGGGCTGTGTGGCTGGCGCGGAGGCAAGGCCTCGCAGACCCAGCTTTCCCGACGGCCAGGGCCAAGACCGGTGGGCAGGGCTGCTGGCTGGCTGGGTGGCACCACGGCCACAGGCCTCCCGGGCCTGGGCCCTAGCCTGCCGCCACCTTCCCAGGCTGCCCGGGGCTGGGGATGGGGAGCCCATGAGGTGGTCACACCTGCCGGGTGCAGGAGGAGGACGCCAGGCGCTGATGAGAACAAATGGCAGCCTGGAAACTCATTTGTGGCTCCCAGATGAGATTTGCCAACGCTCCCCTCCTCACCCCAAAGGGCCCTCAATGGGTTTTCTTGTGTGGCGTGAGCGACACCTGGTGGTTGAAGGATGGAATTTCAAGGCGTGTTCAGGATGCTGGGGACACCCCCAGCAGGACCCGCCCTTCTCTGAGCTTAGCGGTGGCCCAGCAGCAGTGAGGGGCAGCTGTTGGGCCACACCTCCCAGCCAGGTGCCCATCATTCATTCATTCACTCGTTCGTTCATTCATCCCCCAAACAGGTATTAAGCGCCCACTGCATGCCGAGCATTCGGGACAGAGGGATGAACACAAGGGTCACGCGCGGGTTTCTGAGCTTACGCCACAGTAGGGAGGCCATAGCAGGCGTGTGAGGAGTGGGATACTTTCAGTGTCGGCGCCCCAAGGGTTCAGGGGTGGAGCCCAAATCCTCCTTCTCAGGCCTTCCGTGAACCTCACGTCAGCCTCACCTCCCAACACTCACCTCGCCATGGGCCCTGAGCCCCAACCTCACGGGGCACCCTGCAGGCCCTGGTCAGCAGGTGTGGGCCAGGCCTCAGGGCTTTGCACATGCTGTTCCCTCTGGCTGCAGTGCCCTTTCCACCTCATCCCCGTGACAAACCCCGCTTGCCCTTTTATAACAAAATCAAGGGCCACCACTCCCATGAAGCCTTCCCTGATACTCCACAGGCAGAATCAGCCCCTGCCCCGTGGTTTGTGCACCGTGCATGAGCCCTGACAGAAGGCCGGAAAGTCGAGTGATTGTCAACACTGGACTTGGAGCCGGGGACCCAGACTCTGCTGCTTCCTACCTGCGTGACCTCGGGCAGGCGTTTAACCTTCCGCAGCCTCCGACTCCTCGCCGGTGAAAAACAGGACATGAAATAACCCGCTCCTCCTCGTTGCAAGACTTCAAAGCGTGGCGGTCAGGAAAGGGCTCGCACGGAGAACACGGGGAAGGTAGCCCGCTGGCTGCTGCTGTCACCGTGCCCAGAGGCCCTGAGCGCTGTGTGCCATCGGCCTCCCCACGAGACTCGGGGTGTCTTGCTGTATCTTGCATGGAGCAGGCCTTTTCCTGGGTCCCCGAATTGTGGTCTGGACCCCCAGCTGGAGGCAGAGGGGGTCAGGGTCCCGCCAGCAGCCAAAGGGGTGCCTTCTCAGAGCTGAAGAGGGGGCCAAAGGCTCCTGCCACCTCCCACCCCCACCCCCAGCCCCAGCCGCACAACAGGAGGCCACCCAGGAGGCCGAGGGGGCAGGGTGCGGGTGGGGGTGGGCGGTGGAGAATGAAGAGACACTCGGTTTGGTCCCCTGCCCTGCCCCCCGCCCCCCAGGCCCAGCAGAGAGGGAAGAAGGGGAGGAGGCACTGGTCCCCAGTCCCTGCCTCTTGCAAGGCTGGGCTGCTCTGCGGGAGGGGACAAGGCGAGCGTGAAATTGGATTTGAGAGGGAAGTTTTAGATTCAACCAGACCAGGCTTTCTATTGCCCCGGGAAATGACAGATTCGGCCTGCGCCCGGGGAAGGGACCGGAAGCGAGACTGGAAGGAGCAAGGCCTAAGGCCGTGAATCGCCAGGGAAAACTGACCCATTTCCTGTGCATCCCGGAGAGGCCAGGGGTTCGTCAACAGCCGCTGCTCCCCAGGGCCTGGAGCGAGCGGGGCCCAGCCCAGGCCTGAGCCTGGTCCCTCCCTCTGTCCCTCCTCCCAGCCCGGAGTCCCTGCCCCAGACAAGCTCCCCTGAGGGTCTGGGCCCCCGGCTGCCCCAGCGCCAGGCTCTCAGCAGACTCTCCGTGCTCAGGAGCACCCTGGCCTGGCTGCAGGCTCTGAGCTGCCATCTGAGGTTCCCAATGCCGCTCGAACAAGGGGCCATTTTGCACTGGGCCCCCCAAATCATGTAGCTGGTCCTGGGATGGCTCCTTACTTCCCACAGGCATCATCTGGGGTCTCTGACGTGGGGCAGGCTCCCCACTCTTGTCCTTCCCCAGGAGGCTCTGAGCCCACCCCAGGAGGCTGTGTGCCCGTGAGCGCTGAGAGCCTCAGCCTGCACGGGCCACGGGGACAGGGGCCCAGAGAGCGGGGTGGGGGGCCCATCAGCGCAGGACTGCACACTTCAGGGGGAGGGGACGAGGAGGGCGGGGCTCCGGCTCAGAAAGCTGAGGAAGGCAGGCAGGACTTGCAGGCGGCTGCAGGGGGGGAAGAGGGGGGACAGCAGGACAGACCACACCAGGAATAAAGTCAGCAAAGCACTGAGCACCTCCCACGTGCTAAGTTCCAGGCTCAGTGATTTCATCTGCATTTTACAGAACAGGAAACTGAGGCACAGAGAGGTACGCACCTTGTCCGAGAGTCAGCCAGCTGGGAGTGGCAGAGCCCGGGCGAGGCCAGGCCCGATGTTGCAGCCTGGGTGTCTTCCCGACGTTGTCACTAACCTTTGCAATGACTCCACGCGACTCATTAACACTGACCCAATGCCATGGTGATGCCACCATGTGGTGGTACCTCCAGCCCCTTTGTCGGAGGGGGCAACGTGGTGTCTCAGTTTGGAGGTCTCCAGAGAAGCAGAAACAACAGAAGAGTGTGTGTCTATAATGTTATGTAATACACTAGAGGCCCGGCGCACGAAATTCGTGCGTGGGTGCGGTCCCTAGGCCTGGCCTGCAATCAGGACCATCTTCCCTGGCTGCCGGCAGCCAGCCCCGCCCCCCGCCGCCACCCACCCCCGGTTCCCCATTCTCCATCGGGTGATCGGTACCTGACAACCGGGGGAAGGGACCAAGAGGTCGGCTGTTCCCGCCCGCTCGATGGCCCCGCCCCCACAGCAGGTGGCCAGCAGGCGATGGGAGCCTGCCGGCCAGGGAAAGGGACCAACAGGTGGTCACTGCGCCTCATAGTGACGTCAGCGGCCGTTCTGCCGTTAGGGTCAATTTGCATACCACCCTTTTATTAGGTAGGATAGTATACAAATGCTGTGGTATAGCAGTGATAAATATCGGGAAACTCAGGCCACGTTTCCGTATGTCAAGAGATTTATTTCAAGACATTGGCTCATGGGACTGTGGGGCTGGCCAGCCAGGAACCTGGGGCCTCCGGCAGCCGGAGACTCGGGCGGGACCTGCAGACTTCAGGCGGAATGCTTTCTTCTCTGGGAAACCTCAGTTTTTGCTCATAAGGCCCTTCAACTGATTGGACGAGGCCCACCCATACCACTGAGGTCATGTCCTTAAAGTCAGCTGATCGCAAGTGTTAACGGCATCTACGGGACTCCCAGCGCCACGGCGACTGCTGATTGATGTTTGAGAACTGACCAACCCAGGGCATGACCCCTGGGCTGCGCTGGGCTGCAAGTCCCTGCCAGGCTGTCCTGTAGTCGCCAGTGCCAACCCTCCAGCCTCCTGCCCTTCCCTCTGCTCAGTGGCCGCTGTGTTCGAGGCAGGGGCTGCGGGAAGGGGGGGCCTGGGGCCTGGAGTGAGGTCACGTGGAAGGGACCTGCCAAACAGCCGTGATGGACTTGGGAGCCAGACATCCATTTTGGGTCCAGGAGCCTTTTGTGAAGCTAAGCTACAGCGAAAGAAACGGGGTCCCTCTGTGTCACGTGCATTTGCGTATCCCTGACAGACTGGCTGCTGCTGCCTGAGCGTCCCCAAGGCAGCCCGGCCCTCGCCAGAGCCGCACGGACCAGGTAGGAAAGGCCCCAGGTGTTGCTGCCAAGGATGGAACGATAACCCCCCCTGCGATGTTTGAGCCCTGATCGATTGGAGCCTGAGCTAGAGGCCAGCCAGCTGCCGGCCTGCTGACTTGCTTCTCAGAATTGCTGACTGCTCATCCTTATGCATGTTCTCCTCAGGAGCTTGGGGGACAGAGAAGTAGAAGCCAGGTCCAAACAGGGAAGTGCCTCAGCCCGTGATCCTGGTCCCACAACCTCACTTCCTTAAAAACATGCTGACTCTGGGTGAGTAGTTAGCCAGCCAGCCCTGGCAGCACCCTGGAGAGTCCCCTTGTCCACTCTCAAGAGAAGTGACAAAGCTCATGTTAAAGAGAGGGCCCTCTTCACCCTGGGGACTGTGCCTGCCACCCACCCACCCATTCATCCATCGACTCATTTTTCTTATCACCCACCCATCCATTCACCCAACCACTCATCCATCCATCCATTCATCCACCCATCCATCCATCCATCCACCCACCCATCCATCCACTCATCACCCATCCATCCACCATCCACCCATCCATCCACTCATTCACCCATCCATCTACCCATCCACTCATCCACCTACTCATCCATCCATCCTTCCACCAACCCATCCCTTCATCCATCCACCCATCCATTACCCATCCAGTCATCTACCCATCAACCCATCCATCCATCATCCACCCACCCACCCATCTATCCACCCAACTATCCATCTATCCATCCATCCATCTATCCAACCACCCATCCATCCACTCATCCATCCATTCATCCATCATTCTTTCATCTTTCCTCACTCCCTTCTTCCCTTCCTTCCTTCCCCCCATCTACCCAGCAAACAATGATTGAGTTCCTACTGTGTACAGGTACAGGGGCTCCAGCCCTCCCTAAAGAGACCCACACCCTACCTCATGGATTCAGCATATAATTACACAAATGGTTTTGAATGTGACCCATGCTGGGAAAGGAAAGGATGGGCCTGGGAGAGAAGATCATGGGGGCGGGGCCTGGTTTGGTGGGGTGAGGTTGGGAAGTTTGGGGTGAGCAAAGCCTTTCCAGAGGAAGTACCATGTGAGCTTAGCGCTAAGGTGAGAGCCTGGGAGAGAATTGAGGGCAGTTTCCCGGGCTGGGCTGCGGGGACACCTGGAGCCAGGCCCCAAGGCAATAGCAATCTCTCCCTGGAATGTGACTGAGTGGGTGGGCTTGTGGGGACACAGGAAGGAAGGGATGGTGACCTTATTCTTAGTCACCACTCAGGGGGGCTGCGTGGGGAGCAGGGGCGCCCGGTGAGGACGGAAGACTGGACTCAGATTCTGGTGTCGCCACTTCTTCTGTGTGCTTTCGGGCGAAGACTTGACATTTTGGTCCGCTTGACTTCTGTAACATGAAGATAATAAAAGTGATAATAATAGTGATATTAATATGTATTGCTATCTTACTGTGTGCTGTTTCTCCTTAGGACTGTACATGCTACCTCATTTCGTTTTTACTGATTTCAACCTTGTTGTACTGTCGTAGTGCCATTGTGACCCCCACTTTACAGATGAGGGAAAGTGAGGCACCGTGACTGAAGCAATTCGCTCAAGGTCATCCACCCTGCAGAGGACAGGCCAGGACTCGGAGCAGGCCGCTGGGCCCCAGAGCCCTGCTCGCGACAGTCCAACCACGTTGCCGGAGGGAGGCTGTTTGCGGAGGGTAAATCAGATTACGGAGCGGTGACACACACCACCAGGATCTCTTCCCGAGGTGCGGTAACACACGGTTTAACAAGCTGGCTGTTTACTTAGAAGGTATATTCTCATTTCTATACCTTGGGCTTTGCAGAAGAAATATTTATGTTCATGATATCAAAGGTAATTGCAACACGGTCAGAGAATGTGGGCGGTATGCTACCAGTCCTCAAACATGCAGTGATGCTTGCTTTGTGGCCTATTCTGTGGTCATTGGTTGTTGTTGGTTGTTGTTAATCCTCACCTGAGGTTATTTTTTCCGTTGCTTTTCAGAGAGAGAGAGAGTGGAAAGGAGGGTGTGAGGAAGGGAGAGAGGGGAATAAAAACATCGATGTTAGAGAGACACATCCATCGGTTGCCTCCCACACCTGGGGAGTGAACCTGAAACCCAGGTACGTGCCCTTGACCAGGAATCGAACCTGTGGCCCTTCAGTGCGCAGGCCGGTGCTCTAACCATTGAGCAACACCGGCCAGGGCTCCTGTGGTCGATTTTTTTTAAAATGTCCCTTGGATTTCAGCAGAACGTGTATCCTTTCATTATTGGGCTCGCTGCTCAACGTATGTTCCGTAGGCCACGCGTGTTCACTGTTGCGCCAGAAGTGTGTGCCACCCGCACCCTCACCGCGCCCGCCGTGACGGCTGATTCTTCAGTGTCTCCTCGAGGTTCGCCCACTTCTTCGCCGTCAGCATTGGAGGCTGTGCAATTAGCTGCGTGAGCGCTTAGACGCGTTGCATCTTACCAGCGAATGAACCTTTCACCGCACGACAGGACACGTTGTCACTCGTCTTGCTTTGGACTTCACCTCTGTTTCGTCTCCTGTTCACATCATGTGCCTGGTAGATCTCTCCCCACTCTTTCTTTTTCTTTGATCTTCTCTGGGTTGGTAGGTATGTTCTTTCTAAGCAAGTAGCTGAGCCCTGTTTTTATTGTCTCTAGTCTGACAGTCTTTTTCTGTCACCATTGCGACCCGTTTACATTTACTTTGGTGAGTCATAGCTTGGGGTCCGTTTCCATCTTCTCGTTTTGCCCAGGTTGTCCCGTTTTCTTTATTTTTTTGCATTCTGCGCATTGAATGATTTTTGTTCCCTCATTCCTCTTGCCCCCTCTGCTCACGTGGAATTCATTCACTCTATTTCTCTTCTTTTCGTGTTCACCCTAAAAATGTTAACATGACTATGTAACTCGACAAAGTTGAACATTAATCAAAAATATTTATTCTCCTCATAAATAATTCAAAGATCTAACTGTGGTTGTCCCCTCCTGACAAGTATATTCCTTTTGCATCCTATTATTGTAACTCTATTTTTTTCTTAACTCTGCACATTAAAGCTATCGGTGTTGGGTGCGGTCAGTAAGCGTTACCTATCTGTCCACGAGGTAGCCCTGTCCCCTTTGGTAGGGCAGACCTTCCTTGTGAGATGACTTTCCCGTGGCACGCCGTGTCAGGTCGCCAGGGCTGGCGTAACAAAGCACCCAGGCTGGGTGATGCAGCGACAGAACTTCACTTTCTAACCAAGCTGGAGGCTAGAAGCCAGGATCCAGGCATCAGCAGGGTTGGTTTCTCCTGCAGCCGAGCCCGCTCCTATGCTCATAGAGGGCCGTCCTCCCCTCCGTCCTCACATGGTCTACCTTCTGCCATATCTGTGTTCAAACTCCCTTTTCTTACAAGGACACCAATCATATAGGATCGAGGCCCGCCCTAGAGAACTCATTGTAACTTCATCACTTCTTTAAAGTCCTGTCTCCAAATACAGTGACATTGTGAGGTGCTGGGGGCTAGGGCTTCCACCTATGAATTTGGGAAAGGAGGCACAATTCAGCCCTTTATACACAATATACACTGAGTGGACAGATGATGATCTCTGAGCGCATAATAATCTGGCCACTCAGTGTATATCCTATATAATAAAAGGCTAATATGCAAATTGCCCCTCGACCAGGAGTTCAACCAGCAGGCAGGCTGGCCAACCGCCCGTGACACCTCCCCCTGGCCAGGCTGGCCGGACACCTACATGCACGAATTCATGCACCGGGCCCCTAATATATACATACACACACACACACACACACACACACACACACACACACACACACACTGAGTGGCCAGATTATTATGCATTCAGAGATCATCATCATCTGGCCACTCAGTGTATATGTTAGAGATTCCTCCTCTAGCGTTCCTGTCTCTTAGCCTATCTTTGTATTGGATTCTGGGTAATTTTTTTCAGATCTGTATTTCAGTGTATTCTCTTCATCTGTGTCTGAGTCTGCACCGTAACGTATCTATTACGTTTCTACTTCAATCATCATATCTTTCATTTTTAGGTGTGGTGTTTGGTTCTTTCTCACCTCCTCGCTCAAAGTGTTTTCTGAATCACCTCCACTTCTTTTAGCTGCGTGGGGGCTAACGCTGGTCCACTGCTGAATCCCACAGGCCCCTCCTCGGTGGCCTTAGAGGCCTCTGCACGCTCTCTCTTGTTCTTTCAGACAACTAGCGTTTAACTTTCCTGTGGAAGACCATTTTCACAAAGAAACCAAACTTTTTCCATCGCTTTGAAGGATGACAAAGGACTGCATAAAGCCTTGACACTAATTCTCGGTTCTCGGGCAGGAACTAGGGACTCAGTCACCTGCACGCGCCGGTGACTTGTGCGGTCTGGTGCCCGAACTGAAGTATATGTTTCTTTCTTTCTGTCTGTTTTTGTTTTTTAATCGTCTCCCGAGGACATTTTTTCCATTGATTTTTCAGGAGAGTGGATGAGAGAGGGAAAGAGAGAGAAATATCAGTGTGAGGAAGACACATTGATTGGTTGCCTCCTGCACGAGCCCTGACCGAGGCCCGGGGAGGAGCCCGCAACTGAGGTACATGCCCTTGACCAGAATCGACCCTGGGACCCTTCGGTCCGCAGGCCGATGCTCTCCCCACTGAGCCAAACTGGCTAGGGCTGAAGTGTACGTTCCTTGATTCAAAGGTTGTATTTTACCTGTCTTCAGATTCCTCTCCCGCAGCCCTCAGCGCCTGGCATTTTCATAACTATGCAAAAAACATCTGTAGAACTGAGTGAGGTCACACCCACTCATGGTTTCTGGTGCTCCCACCCCACCCGTGCAGTGTGCGCAGGGTGGAGAGGGCAGGGTCCGAACTGGCCCTTGATGGCACCTCGGCTAAGTCCTCTGTGGCTGGTCTTTATCTCACACCTGTTCACAGCGAGGGGGGTGGACAGGACGATCTTTCAGGCCCGTTCAGTTAATCCAACAAGGTGGCCCCGAGGCTGAGGCGGCCTTGGTAAGAAAACCCGACTCTCAGCCTGCAAATGCCGCCAGCTTACAAGATCAAAACGCGAAGGACAGCCAGTCACCAACAGCCCACTAGTTTCCAAGCTGTCGCCAATCAAACGACCCCCTTTCTCTGCCCCGCGCCCCCCTCTAGGAAGTCTTTGTCCTGCGCCCGTCCTGGGGCAGAGCCCCCATTCCGTTTGGCACTGCCGGACGGGAATCGATTTGTGCTCAAACTCTTAAAATTCTCAATATGCCACAGTTTACCTTTTAACAGACCGAGGCTCCCCGGTCTGGCCAGTCACCTGGAAGTGAAGAGAGACTGGGATTCTCAGGAGCTTGACTCACACTAAGACTCAGTCATAAGATGAGCCAACGCTTAGCAGGAACGAACTTGGATCTGCGCACTGTGCTACGGGTTGTACAAGTTCATGTTCTCAGTTTATAGCTTCAAGCCATGTGAGGTAGTTGCCATCACCCCGGTGTAGCTCGGTTGGTTGAGTGTTGAGCCATGAACCAAGAGGGGTCATGGTTCAATTCCCCGTCAGGGCACATGCCCGGGTTGCAGGCCTGGTCTCAGGTAGGGGTGTGCAGGAGGCAGCCCATCAATGATGTTTCTCCCATCATTGATGTTTCTATGGCTCCCTCTCCCTTCCTCTCTCTCTAAAAAATCAATAAAAACATTAACTTTAAAAAAAACAAAACACAAAAAACCACATATGGGGGAGAAGGAGGGGCCCCTTAAGAGGTTATTGGACTAGTCAGCTAGCACGGGGTCCAGTGCAGGTTCCGGCTCTGACCCACAGCGCCGGACCCCGCGGCCCATCACTGCGCGGCAGGGGCTGGGAGGCTCCGGTGACTGGTGGTGAGCCAGCTCGGAGGAAAGCCGCCGGAGCCAGGCCGCTCGCAAAGGGTGCATTTGTCTGAAATGTGTGGCCCATCCCCCTCCGCCGTTCCCGGAAGGAAAATGGTTCAGGAACGGCTGTCTCTCCAAGCACAGGTCGAGCAGCAGGTGACCCTCTCTTCGGCACTCCCCAGGTTTCGGGCAGCACGGAGCGCCAACTGCAAAGCTGCAGGTCTCACAGGTTGGTCCCATCTGGGAATCCAGGGCGACTTTCTGTACACCTGGCACTTCTGGTCCCGCCCCATTTCGCAAAGCCCCCAATCCCAGACACCTTCGCCGTGATTGACGTGACCCCGGAGCAATTATCATTGGTCGTGGCGGACGGCCACTCCGCCTCCCCGATGACCCCGCCTCCCTTTCATTCTGAAAGAAAGAACCTCGGCCCGAACGTCCAATGAGAAGCGCCTCCACCCCAAAGGTCCCGCCTCTTTCGGCTCCGACCACGCCCCAAAAGCCGGAGGGATGCCCGCCTCTCGGCGTGGCACGGGCCAATCGGAGGGCGCGTTCGTCCGTATGGGAGGCAGCCGGCCCAATCCCCGGGCCCCGGGCCGCGTCGCCCCGCCCCTCCGCCGGGGCCAAGCGGCGGGCGAGAGCGGGCCTCCGGGCGGCGACGGCGGCGGACGCGGCCTGAGGGAGCGGCCGGCTGCCGCGCGGGGCTCGCCTCGCCCGCGGCGGGGTCCATGGCCTGAGCGGCCATGTCCGGCGTGGTGCGGACCCTCAGCCGCTGCCTGCTGCCGGCCGAGGCCGGCGGGGGCCGCGAGCGCAGGGCGGGCGGCAGCGGGGCCCGCGACGCGGAGCGCGAGGCGCGGCGGCGCAGCCGGGACATCGACGCGGGGCTGGCCCGCGAGCGGCGCGCCGTGCGGCGTCTCGTCAAGATCCTGCTGCTGGGCGCGGGCGAGAGCGGCAAGTCCACGTTCCTCAAGCAGATGCGCATCATCCACGGCCGCGAGTTCGACCAGAAGGCGCTGCTCGAGTTCCGCGACACCATCTTCGACAACATCCTCAAGGTGCGTGCGCCCGCGCCCGCCCGCCCGCCCGCCCGCCCGCACACCTGCGCCCAGGTGCGGCCAGGCGCGCCCACCTGCGGCCAGGTGCGCCCAGGTGCGGCCAGGTGCGCCCAGGTGCGCCCAGGCGCGGCCAGGTGCGCCCAGGTGCGGCCAGGTGCGGCCAGGTGCGCCCAGGTGCGGCCAGGCGCGGCCAGGTGCGCCCAGGTGCGGCCAGGCGCGGCCAGGTGCGCCCAGGTGCGGCCAGGTGCGGCCCGCGGCGCCCGGCCGGGACCACCGCCCGCCCCTGGGCTGCCTGGCGTGGGCACAGCCCCTCCCTGCGGCCGCGCGCCCCCGTGCTGGGGAGCTGGCCAGCTTCTGGGGCCGGCGGGGCGGGGTCTCGGCGGTGGGGAGGCCCTGGGCCCGGCGAGGGCGCGGTGCCCGGTCCAGCCGGAGCCAGCCCTGCCCCGCCTCCCGGTGAGCGTAGACGAGCGCCGTCGGGCCGCAGCCTCCGTTCTGAGCTGTCGATCAGGAAAACGCCCACCGTGTCCCGGCGGAGGACAGTAGGGCGCCTGGACGCCCCCACTTGACCAGCCGTCGCCGGGCCGCCCGCCTCACCGGGCCCCGCCGCCCGGAGGGGGCGTCACTAGGTTCCGCTGCAGCGCGTCTTCCCACCACAGCCACGGCCGCCAGCTGAGGGTGCACCCCTCGCCTGCCTCTGCCGCACGTAATTGCCGTGTGTGTTTGCGTGGGGTACAGTTGCATCCCTGCGTTGCCATTTTTAATGCACGTCTCAGGTGCTGTGGAATCTCCAGGTTCTTCCGTCTCTTGCCCGATTTTATTCCTTACAATTTATTTGAGGGGAAAACACACACACACACACACAAACCTATGGAGTCCACAGAGTCTGGGTTCTGGTGTCTCCCTGAGCCTGTGGCCCAAGGGCCCAGAAGCCCCGGGACCTGGGGGAACCCGCTCAGGACCGCCCCTGGGTACGGGCCTTTCCCTTTTTCCAGTTTCTTATCTTCACCCCCTGCCCCGGCCTGGTGTGTGGGAACCAAATTACAGGTTGAGGAACGCTGTCTGGAAGCGGCGGTAGAGGGCTGCCCGGAGGCTGGGTTTTGAGGTGCCCGGGGGACAAAGTGAGCAAAGCGGGGAGCTCCCTCCCGGCACATCTCCCCTTCCTCACCCCCAGGAAGCTTCTGGTCTGGTGCCTCCTGGCCGGGGCCTGGGTGCGGGGATCCTGGGACCCTGGGCTGCACACGCCCAGGCCCGCATCCGGAACCTCCACCCGCATCCCCACGTGGGTGCCCGTGGCTGAAATGTTTCACTGTCACAGAAACAGCCCTTTTAGGATCGGGACGGGAAGGGGACGACCTGAGGGCTAAAACCTCCCCTTCCCTCTTCACCTCCTTCCAAAGCCTGTGAGTCAGCGCTGGCCCAGCCGCACTGCACTCCCAAGGCTCCGAAGGCGGGGTGCCCGGGGCGATTCCGGGACCCGTGTGTTTGAAATTCCCCTCATCCTCCAGGGTGCAGTGCACTTGACTGCCTCGCTGTGTCCCGGCCAGGTTTCCCTTTCGCTGCTCCTCTGGCCTCCAAACCAGGCACAGAGATTCGGCCACTGTCTCCTCGTTTCTTGCAACTCCAGAGGCAGAGAAGATATTTTGAAAAACATAGACTCTCCCGTCTGGATCAGTGTTGAAATGTGTTTAGAAAACTCGGTCGAAGCTTTTCCCGGTGCCTAGAAACATTAGCTTGACTGACTTAGCAACAGAAACGGGACTGTTGAACCAACACCCTTTTTCCTTCCCACGTTTTTCACTGATTGTAAGAAGCTCACTTTACTTCTTGTGACTATTTCAGTAACTCGTTAGAAAGTCGGCTCCCGTCCTAAAACCAAAATTGACCCTCCCCCACCCCTGCTGGGACAGATCCCTTTGGGAAGAGACTTGGGGTGGCTTCACGGGTGGACAGCTGAATGACGCTGTTCAGAAGAGTATCTGCCTCAGAAAGGTCTCGTGGCCGCAGGCTGTTTGTTTTTAAAGCACTAGCTGTGCACCATGCTCATTGCCAGGCCCTCACACAGGGCATTTGCCGCCCATAGCACTTCGGATGGCTTTGTCCCATCTAGTCAGGAGGATTTGGAGATAGGGGGTTAAAATTCAAGGTCAGTTTCCTAATTAGTAGGTGGCAGAGCTGGGAACCTGGTCTTTTTTTTTTTTTTTTTAACTTTGAATTTTGAGATAATCACAGTGTCCTATGCAGTTGGGAGAAATAATACAGAGACCCCATGTCCCCTCCGCCTAGTCCGCCTCCATGGAAGTGTCTTGCGAAACTGCAGTGCAGTGTTGCAGCGGGATAGTGACGTGGGGAAAGGTACAGAACATTCCCTCACCTGAAGGACGCCTCATGTTGCCTTTTATAGCCACTCCCTGCCCTGGCACTGACCTGCCTGCTCTCCGATTGTATGCTTCTGTCACTTGAAGAATATTATACTCGTGAAATCATGCAAAATGTGATCTTTTGGAATTGGCTTTTATCACTCAGCTTAACTCCCTGGGGCAGTGGTCGGCAAACTGCAGCTCTCGAGCCACATGCGGCTCTTTGGCCCCTTGAGTGTGGCTCTTCCACAGAATACCACGTGCGGGCGCGCACGTACAGTGCGATTGAAACTTCGTGGCCCGTGCGCAGAAGTCGGTTTTCGGCTCTCAAAAGAAATTTCAATCGTTGTACTGTTGATATTTGGCTCTGTTGACTAATGAGTTTGCCAACCACTGCCCTGGGGATTCACGCAAGTTGTTTCATGTATCGGTAATCAATCGTTCTGCTTTTTGATTGCTGAGCAGCATCCATGGTCTGGATTTACCACGGTGCACCATTTACCTGTTGGGGAACATCTGGGTCATTTCCCACTTCTGTACCTGTTTCAGTGTGTACATCAATTTTCATGTATCCGGGATAAAATTGGTCAGTTGTATGGTAGCTGCATGTTAGTTTTGTTTTTTAGTTTTCAGTGATTTTCTTTTTATTTATTTATGTTTTCTTGTTTGTCCTCACCTGAGGATATTTTTCCATTGATTTTTTTTTTAATATATATATTTTTTTTATTTTAAAGAGGAAGGGAGAGAGAGAGAGAGAAAGAAACATCAATGATGAGAGAGTCATGGATGGGCTGCCTCCTACACGCCCCCCACTGGGGATCAAGCCCACAACCTGGGTGTGTGCCCTGACTGGGAACCTAACTGTGACCTCCTGGTTCATAGGTCAGCGCTCAACCGCTAAGCCACGCCGGCTGGGCTGCCTGTTCAGTTTTGTAAGGACGCTGTTTGCAAAGCGGCCGCACCATTGTACACTCTCACCAGCCCTGCGGGAGCGAGCCAGCTTCTCCGCACTCGCGCCGGCACTGGCGGTGTCGCTTCTTTAGTCCAGCGTGTGCAGGCGTGTGCGTGCTGCCGCGCTGCTGTCTGACCGCATGTCCCTTGTGGGTAGCGGTGTTGAACCCCTTTCCGTGAGCTCGGTGCCACCCGGCACCGATACCGTATGTGGTTTGCACGTATTTTCTCCCAGTCTGTATAGGGTAACTTTTCATCCACTTCACTTTCCGGGAGCCAAGTTTTCACTTTTAATGAGGTTTGTTTCATCAGTTTTTCCCTTTATGGCTCATGCTTTTGATGTCAAGTCTCAAAACACTTCGTCTAGCCACAGATCCCAAAGATTTCCTATTTTTTTCTAAAGGTTTTATAGTTTTACATATTGCACATAAGTCCCTGGTCCATTTTGAATTAATATTTGTATAAGGTGAAGGTTTTTTTCCTTTCCTTTTCCTTTTCTTTTTTTTTGGCCTATGTATATTAAATTGTTCCAGCAACATCTGTTGAAAAGACTGTCTTTCTTCCATCGACTTGCATTTGCTCCTTAGTCAAAAGTCAGTGGGGTCGGCCCTGTCCCGGCAGCCCAGTTGGTTGGAGCATTGTCCCGATAGGTCATGGTTGCTGGTTCAGTCCCCAGTCAGGGCACAAATAAGAATCAGCCAATGAAGGAATAAATGAATGGAACAAAAAAAATCAATGTTTCTTCATCCCCCCCCCCTTCCTCTCCCTCTCTCTCTCTCTCAAAAATCAATAACTTAAAATTTTTTAAAAAATCAGTATGGGGCCCTGATCGGTTTGGCTCAGTGGATAGAGCGTCAGCCTGCGGACGAAAGGGTCCCAGGTTCGATTCCGGTCAAGGGCATGGACCTTGGTTGCGGTCACATCCCTGGTAGGAGGTGTGCAGGAGGCAGCTGATCGATGTTTCTCTCTCATCGATGTTTCTAACTCTCTATCCCTCTCCCTTCCTCTCTGTAAAAAAATCAATTAAATAAAATATTAAAAAAAACTAGTATGGGTCTATTTCTGGGTTCTCTGTTCCACCCACTGATCTGTCTGTCTCTCCTCTGCCAGCATCACACTGTGTTGATCGCTGTAGCCATATAGTAGGCCTTAATATAGATAAAAACAATTCAAGATTTCTTAGTTAATCCCGGGACTGTGCCTTTCCTTATAAGTTCTAGAATAAGTTTGTCTGTGTCTATAAAAAAAAAAAAACCACTTTGCTTGGATTTTTATAGCAATTGCATTAAAACTACAGGTCAATTTGGAGAGAATAGACATCTCTGTTGTGGTGAGTCTCACAGTCCGTGAACATGGTATGTCTTCATTGAGAAGGTCATCTCTGATCAGCATTTTGTGATCGTCAGCCTATGGATCCTGCATGGGTTGTTACATTTGTACTAAAGTATTTCATCTCCTGTGGAGCCGTTTTAAAGGATGCTGTGCTTTTCTTTTCCATTTCCAAATGCACATCGTTAGTACAGCAATGGGACTGATGTTTGTGTCTCAGTCTTGTGTCCTGTGACCTTGGGGAATATACGTATTGGTTCCAGGGCTTTTTATTTCATTGGTTCTTCTTTATGTTTTTTTCTATCTTCAATTGCATTTATTCCTACTCTTTATCATTTCCTTCCTTTGGGTTTATTTCGCTCTTTTTTTCCTAGTTTCGTGAGGTAGAGACTTGGCTTGCTTATTTGAGACATTTCCTCTCTTCTGCTGTAAGCATCCTAAGTGCTGTAACTTCCCTCCTCAGCACCGCTTCCGCCGTGCCCACGTGTTTTTATATGCGGTGTTTTCATTTTTAGTTGGATTCACGCGCATGTTGATTTCCTTTGCGATGTCTTCTTTGACCCTCAGGTGACTTAGAGGCGTCATTGCTTCTAAGAGTTGATGGGGTTTCCTGCCGCCTTTGTTACTGAGAACAAGATTCAGGCTACACAGGCTACAAATCTTTGGTCCAAGAACTCTGTGTGGTTTTGTTTCTTTTAAGTTTGTCTGTATTCTGTGCGCCTGTGTCTGGGAATGGTCCATGGAAACGGGAAAAGGTTGTTACCTGGGGAAGCGCTCTGTCAGTGAGATCCTGTTGGTGGACGGTGGTGTTTTCCTGTGTCCTCGCCGATTGAGGGATGGCAGCTGCTGAGCGTGCCGTGTCCAAGTCTCCGACTTTAACCCGGGAATAACGCGGGGGTTAGGAGTGCTGACCCCCCACGCAGTCACTGCTGACCGAAAGCCTTACTGCTGACATGAACAGTCGATTCACACGTATTTTGTATGTTACATGCATTGCCTCCTGTGTGCTAACAATAAAGCGAGCTAGAGGAAAGCACATGTGACGAAAGCCCTAAGAAGAGAAGGCACGTTGCAGTACCTATTAGAGAAAATCCGTATGCGCGTGGATCCGCGGAGTTCAAGGCCCTGTTGTTCAAGGGTCACCTGTGTGGTGGTGGATTTGCCCATCTCTCCCCTGTAGCTCAGTCAGTGTTTGCTTTGAGCAGTTTGAGCCTCTGTCGTGTGGTGTGTAAATGTTAGGATTATGTCTTCGGGGGGGATTGATCCTTATGTCAATACGTGACGTCCCTCTGTCTCTGGTGGTTTTCTTTGCTCTGACATCCGTCTGTCTGAACACAGCCGCTGCTGTCCTGAATGCTGTGGGGGCCTATATTTTCCTTCCGTGTGCTTGTAACCGCCCCACTGAGTCATGTGAATTGAGTTTTATCGTCAGCGTGTTGTTACCTCGCATCATCTTTATCTACTCTGTTCATATCGGTCCATTAGTTTGTCTATTTAGACCATTTACACTTGAGGTAATTATTCATATGTTAGGGCATAAGTCTCATTTTATTGTTATTATTTTTTGATCCTCACCTGAGGATATTTTTCCCATTGATTTTTAGAGAGAGTGGAAGGGAGGGGGGGAGTCAGAGAAACATCGATGTAAGAGAGACACATCCACTGGGTGACTCCCGCACGTGTCCCGACCGGGGCTAGGGATGGATGGAGCCTGCAAGGTATGTGCCCTTGACAGGAATCGAACCCTTGATCCTTCAATCAGCAGGCTGATGCCCTAACCACTGAGCAAAACTGGCAAGGGCTAATTTTACTATATTTTTATTTCTTACCTTCCTGTGGGTTATTTTTAATCCTCTCCCAAGGATATTTTCCCATTAATTTTTAGAGAGAGTGGAAGGGAGGGAAGGGGGAAAGAGAGAGAGACACATTGAATAACCGCCCCGGCTGGGAATCGAACCCGAGACCCTTCGGTCTGAGGGCTGACACGCCCACCACGGAGCATGGCCAGGGCCTCCCTGTGGGTTGTGTAAAGGTGATTCTGTCTTTGACATTGACTGTCGAGTGTGTCAGGCCAAGCTCTGCATCGTTGTGCGGCGGTGGCTCTAGGTGTACTGGACACACATCTAGCTGTTCCCCAGGCTGGAAGCTGTGTTACGGCTTTAAGGGACGCGGAAACTTCACGCCCACTCAGCTCCCTCTGCCCTCCACACATCTCAAACGTGAGTGTCCGACGTGTTTTTATTGTGCTTGGAACATTGCCTCCTGCTTTACTGAGTCCTCAGATGGGATCAACACCCCCGAGAGCAGGCTCAGCCGCGGCCTGCCCGCCTCGGCCTGCTCCGAGTGTCCCTTCCTGACGCTCCCGCCTCTGTCACTCTCCCAGTGGGGGAACTTCCGCAGCCCTCTCTACGTGTGGGCTTGCCGCCAGTCCTCTCGCTCTCCTTCGCCCCGACATCTGTACCCCCGCCCTTGAAGGGCATCCTCGCCCGCGGTGGAGCCCATAGCTGACACCTCTCCTGCCCACCGTGTCCTCTTGCTCAGTGGCTGGCATTTCAGCGGGGGAGGGGCAGGGAGCATCTGGGAGGAACCGGAAGTCTCCCTCCGGGTCCTTTGGTTCCAGGACCAGGCCCTTCCTTCAGGCCGGCAGTGGTGCCTGAGTGGGAGCGCGTTGGCCCAGCGTCATCTCCTCCGGGCCCTGCCGCGGGTTATTGGAGTCTGCGAGTTGCTTTGACTTCCTGTAAATACTCCCTGTCCCTCTTCTTGTTTTTATAACCTTAGAGGTGACAGTCTCTCCCTGGTGGACGTGGCGGCCCAGGGATAGGCCGGCGGGCGCTGTGTGCCGAGGCCTCCGCAGCCAGGCTCCATCTCGGGCCCCTCCCTCACCGCGCTCGGGACGGAGCCTCTGGAACACTGAGTGTCACAGCCACTGGGAGTGAATGAACCGTCAGCTGTGTGAGCTGTTTCGGGGTCTCTGTTACAGCCTGGGAGTCAGTGTCGTGCATGTGGTTGCCCGGGTGTCCCTTTCACCACCCGTGTGCCTCCCCCCGCCCCTGCCCCCGGGACCTGAGTATCCACGGTTTAGGAACCTGGCGAAGGACTAGAGCATTAAAATGAGTGGCCTCCTGTTGACGCTGGAACGAAGAATCAACTTGACAGACTTTTTCTGGGCCTGTACCCAAGACCCTCTGCCAGGTGCTGGGGGCTCCACGGTGGGCGCTGCCAGTCCCTGCCCCCGGGCACGCTGACAGCTGAGGAGACAGGCGCCCAGTGACCGGTGCCCAGTCGGATGTGTGCCAGGCTCAGTGCGCTGCAGAGGCGCACGGAGAGCAGGAGGGAGCCTGGCCGGGCATCCGGAAGAGCCTGCGGGGAGTGTGCCCACGCTGGCCTTTGAAGTCCGCAGGGCTCGGCAGGTGGAGGAGACACAGGGCCCGGATCGGCCCGTCTCTGCCCAGCGTCCGTGTGGTCAGCAGGGAGTTCTGATCGGAAGGGGTTCTAGACGCGACCGAGTGGAGGAGCTGGATGGAACTTTCTAGTACGCGGGGTCACGATGCATGCCAGCCGCAGACCCGTGGTCTCAGCACTCGCGCTGAGGGACGCAGTTCAGCAGCTCCTGCGTGGACCGGCTGAGGCGGTGCGGGGCTGGTGAGCTGAGGTCGTCTCTCCTTCCCGGGGCGATGCTGGGCCGCGTTTTCTTTGACTGCGGTGATGGGACTGCGGGGGAAGCTCCGCTGCTGTTCTGTGTGAAGCTCCGTGACACGCCCGCAGCCCCTGCCCGGTACTGGAGCACCCCGTCTCCAGGCCGCAGTGGGTTTGTGGGACGGGAGTGCCCATGTGCCCTGGGGTCTGGGAAAGCACCCGGGGTGGGTTGCCTGTTGGCAAATCTCATTTCATCGGGCAAGTCCACTGTTACTGCTGGGCGCACGGCTGGTCTCTCAGTCATGCAAACCCCACCCTTGCCATCGGTTAAAAACCCAGAGAGACCCGCTGGCTGTTTGGGGGTTCAGAGCACATGATGTTTGGTCTCCAGCTTTCGGGGTGACATGTTGATTGTTTCACCAAACCTGTCTTTTTTTTTTTTTTTTTTTTTTTTTTTTTTCACCAAACCTGTCTTGGGGAGCTGGTTGCCCTCCCGCTGTCTGTCTGCTGAGGTTGGAACCCGCTGGCTTGACGCTGGCTAGTGCTGTGTGGAGGCTGGGAGCCCGTTCCTGCAGTGACACAGCTGAGTGTCGACATGGTTCTTACCGGTTTGGGTGGGACGAGGACGTACACAGGGTTATCGGGAGAGATAATTACAGGGCGGCCTCCAACCCGGGAGGCTGCATTGTGCAACGACCTGCGCTTGGCCTGCACCACCTGGAGGCAGCGGCCCAAGATAGGCCGGGTCAGGCGGTGAGTCGTGTTCTCTGCAGGTAAACAAAGCGCCGGAGGCATCTGCGTCCCTGCTGGTGGGCTGGGGGCGGGGGCGGTGGGGGGGGGGCGCCTGCTTCCCGCCACTGCCTGCCCTGGAGCGCCACTGCCTGCCCTGGAGCGGGAGCAGAGCGCACGGGGTCGCTGGCTGCGGCTGCCCCGCGCCTGGGGTTGTGGGCGGCAAGTCGCTTGGGTCTCACACTGGGCTCGGGGATCGGGGCTCACGCAGGCCCAGGCGCTCGGTCCCGGGCAGGGGTGGGAACCTTTATTCTGCCCAGGGCCGTTGGATATTTGTAATGTCAAGGGCCATACAAAACTATCAGCTTGAAAATGAGCCGGCTGTCTTTGGTCAAACGTTTAGTTACCTCACCCCTGATGCCTTGGCGGGGCCAGGCCAATGACGTTGAGGCCTTAAATGGCCCGCGGGCCGCACGTCCCCCACCCTGGTCTTGGGAATGGAAAGCTTCGCTAGAGAGGCCACGCCCATCGCCCCGTGGACTGAGTCTCTCGGAATGTGTGCTGTGAGTGCAGCGCACCAGACAGGACGGGGACAGTGTGGCTGTGCGGGTACTCGCAGGTGGACAGAGGGCAGCGGATGCCCTGGGCGGAGAACATTCCGGGCCCGGGGACAGCCCCTCTCTCTGAGCTGGGCATCTGTGTTGCTGTGTAGCCTGAACCTGGGCACCAGCCTGGTCAGCCGCCCTGTGCCATCAGCTGGGCAGCTGGACTGACCTCCCTGGTGTGGGCAAGATCTCAAGTCACCTGTCCACTGGACAGCTGAGCGGACACTAAGCCAGGGGACATGGGACTCAGAGAGCCTGTGTCCTCAGTGCTGGTGCTGTGGGGCCTCGGAGGGCTGTCCGGTGGCTGGCACGGTGGCTTCCCGCAAGCCCGAGTGCCTGTGCGGGACCGGCCAGCAGAGGCCCCAGCGGGTGAGGGCCGGGCCTCTGCGCTGTGCTGTGCGTGAGCTGAGTGGAGGGCGCGTGGCGCTGGGCCCTCCTGTCCTGCCCATCTCCATTGGCTTCTGTGGGGATGGGAGACACGGGGGGACAGGAGCCCAGCGAAGGAGGCCACGGAGGCCGTGCACAGGGTGTGTGACCAGGGTCACTGGGGCTGGAGCTGCAGGACACGTCCTGGGGCCGCCGGTGACTCAGGCTGCTGGGAACCCATGACGAGCAGTCGTGCTCGGTGCTGGTCAGCGTGAGGGGCAGGCGTGGGCCGAGCACTTTGGGGTGCAGACTGAATTCATTTTCAAGGTCATTGTGTTCGTCTTTGTAGACAAGATGCGGTGTTCCACGCAAGAGACCTGGCATTTACCGACGGGAAAGGGAGGAAGTACCTCAAGTCCTCTCCCTGCTGGTTTCCTGTGGATGAAGGAGAGGCGTGGCCGTGCAGGTTTACAGCACTGTGCGCAGGGCTCTTAGTGCATTTTATTTTAGGGAGAGAGCAAGGGGGAGGGAGAGAGAAACATTGGTGTGAGAGCGGAGCATCGGCCAGCGGCCTCCTGCACCCCAACACCGGGGATCGAACCTGCAGCCCCGCATGCTCCCTGACCGGGGATCGAACCAGCACCTGTTAGTGCTCGGGACAACGCCCAACCAGTGGAGCCCCTGGGCAGGCTGAGCAGGGCTACCCACTGGCACTCAGTGTCGTACCAGGCATTGTGGCACACATGAGGTGACCCAGACTGTTTCTCTTGTGTGGGCATCAGGTGGTCTCGAGGAAGCAAGGCCCATCACTGCCGTGGCGTGTGCTGCTGCTCTCGCCCAGGGGAAGGGCATGTCTTCCTGGTGGCGATGGCAGGTCAGGCCGAGCAGGCTGTAACTGTGGAAGTGGAGGGGGTCGGGGGAGCTCCCCAAGAGGCCAGTGGAACTGAGAGACAGCGGACGCCGTTTACCTCTTACGGCGCTTACCTGACCGACTGCAGCGTGAGGAGGCTGTGTGAGCCCATTCCAGCGCCCCCCGCCCCGGACATGCCGGTCCAAGCAGGCGTCTGAGCAAAAGTCAGCATCTCAGGAAGCCCAGTCAGCAAGCACCGTGTGGGCACATGTGCTGTGTGCGCGTGTGTGTGCGTGCTGTGTGTGTGCATGTGTGCATGTGCGTGCTGTGAGTGTGTGTGTGAGAGAGCGCGAGGTGTGTGCTGTGAGTGCATGTGCATGTGTGTGAGAGTGCGGTGTGTGTGCATGTGTGCTGTGTGCTATGTGTGCGTGCCGTGTGTGAGAGCGCGGTGTCGGTGCTGTGTGTGCATGTGTGATGTTTGTGCGTGTGCGTGCTGTGAGTGTGTGCGTGCGTGTGCATGTGTGCTATGTGTGCACGTGTGTGCATGTGTTTGTGCGGTATGCGTGCTGTGTGTGCAGCATGCGTGCTGTGAGTGTGTGTGTGCGCGTGCACACGCTCCCGAGCCGCCTGCTGGAAGGAGCAGCACCTGCCCTTCGTAGGGGGCTCTGCGTGTAGGCAGCACCTTGTCTGCTGTCTCACTGGTCCTCTGGGAACCCCTCGGGGCAGGTTGGGCAGGTGGGGGCAGGGTTCTCGTGCTCCTGGCCTCATGTGTCCTCAGGAGGCATTCCAGCCACCATCGTTTCCTCACCTTCCCTCGCCCTTGGCTCCCAGGGGGAGCGGCTAGACCACGGAGTTTGGGAGGAGGGGGACTCAGCCTCTCGGTCTGTCCCCCGAGCCGCCTGCCCCCAGGAGCGTGCCTGCCTGTGTCCAGGTGCCCTGAGCTGGGGTGCCCGCCGGTGTCTGTCCAGCCGGGCCAGCGAGCCTCCAACACCCAGCTCTCCCCTCTGCAGCCAGTGTTATAAGCTCAGTCTAGGGATGGATGCACACGTGTGTGTGTTCTAAATACTCTCACATGTGAATAGAAAACCTCCGAGGAGCAGTCGGGGGAGGAGCACCAGTGCACAGAGGTTGAACCGTGTGAAATTCTCATATGTCACCCTCTTCACCTGAAAAACGGCAGTTTCGTATGGTCCAGCCTCATCTTTCAAAGACATGTCACTCGCCGCGAAAGAAGAGGATCCCACCTGCTGCGGCCCACGGCGCATAGCGGGCTTCGCCGTGCGGTTACAGCTTAGAGCCCCGTGCGCAGAATTCGCTCGTGCGACTTCGACTGGCGGGAGCTGGTGACACGGGCGTGGGTCATCTCCTCAGGCTCATCTCTTGAAGAAATGGGAGTCTGGCCCTAGCTGGTTTGGCTCAGCGGTTAGAGCGTCGGCCCTCGGACTGAAGGGTGTCGGGTTCAATTCCAGTCAAGGGCGTGTACCTCGGCTGCAGACTCGATCCCCACCCTCATCAGGGTGTGTGTGGGAGGCAGCCCATCGATGTGTCTCTCTCACATCGATGTTTCTCTCTCTCCCTCTCTCTCTCCCTCTCTCTCTCTCTCTCTCCCCCCCTCCCTTCCATTCTCTTAAAATCCATGGGAAAAAATATCCTTGAGTGAGGAATAACAAAATAAGAATAACAAATGGGAGTCTTGCTTAGGTGGGCACCGTCTCCCAGGCGGCTCTAGTTTCTCCTGAGCGGGGACATCAGAAGTGGACTTGGGAACTGAACTCGGTGTGGTCGTGCTTACACGTGAGCAGAATCACACGGAAACCCCTGTGGGACACTGTGCCACGCTCGGGGAGAAGCACACACGCTCTCGCGGTGCGGGACAGCCGTGGCCCGGGCCTGTGTAACCACCTGGAGGAAAGCCGGAGAGCAGGACGCCGCATGCCCGCTTCTGAGGAACGGTGGGGGTGTCCCGTTTTAAATGCATTTTCCGCCGTGGGCGTTGTGTAGCGGCTGCGTGGCGATCGTGGCGTTACAGTGTGAGTCCCTGAGAGTGGATTTCGTGATCAGCAGCAATCACTTAAGACCCCTCTCCTGTGTGCACTCCGCTGACGTCACCGGGTGTTTTCACTGGGAATTGTAGGCGTTGTGACTTAATTTGTGGTTTGAGGCTTGCTCAGGGTTTTTGTGATCCTGAGTATTTTTAGGGTGTGTAAATATTTGCTGAGGAGGCCACAGCATCTTCAGCGTATTTTTTAATTGGAAACGTGTCTTGTTTCTTAATTCTTGGTAACTTCAAGGAAAGCCCAAGTGCCCAGCTCCCTCTCCTGTGCCTGCTGCAGCAGCCCGCTTCCCGCAGGGGGCGCCCTTTCTCGTCTCTCGTGTTTTTATTTTTATTTATATTTTTTAAAAATACTTTTATTGATTTCAGAGAGGAAGGGAGAGAGAGAGAGAGGAACATCAATGATGAGAGAGAATCATTGATCCGCTGCTTCCTGCACGCCCCCTACTGGGGATCGAGCCCGCAACCCAGGCCTGTGCCCTTGACCATGACCTTCTAGTTCTTAGATCTACACTCAACCACTGAGCCACGCCGGCTGGGCTCTCACTCGTGTTTTTATTTTTTTTAAAGATCTTTTTTAGATAGTGCTTTATTTGGGAATGGCTGCAACATTCTGTTACTTTCTTTTTTTTTCTTTATTGATTAAGGTATTACATATGTCCTTATCCCCTCATTGCTCCCCCCACCCCCTCACTCATGTTTTTAAATGGCATTCTTAAATTATTGGGGAAAAGGAAAATGTTTTAAGTGTGTTTTGAAGTAGATGAAAAGACTTAAATCTTTAATTAAGTCTTCTAAAAAAGAACTTTGCCCCATGTTTTTATAGTTAATTAGCAATATATTATAATATACATGGTTAGTCATTTTTCTTGTATATTGCTTTTGTAAATTTATATTCAGTGATTGTTTCTTTAATTATGGCTTTTATTCCCAAATTGTTTTGATATTGATCCTGTCCTTTAACGTATCCTCCTAAATAATAAGAGAGGAATATGCTAATTATCTGTTATACCCTGAGGCATAACGACCAGACTATAAGTGGGCAGCAGAGAGAGCTACAGGACGGGGCAGGGCAGTAAGCAAGCGGGAGGCGGAGAGCTACAGGACAGAGCCGGGCAGCAAGCTATGGGGGGCGGGGGGAGCTACAGGAGGGCAGGGCAGTGGGCAAAGAGCTACAGGAGGGCAGCAGTGACCTACTGGCGCACAAATTTGTACACAGGACTACTAGGGGTTTTTTGGGGGTTTTTTTTATATATTTTTTATTGATTTCAGAGAGGAAGGAAGAGGAAGAGAGAGATAGAAACATCAATGATGAGAGAGAATCATTGATCGGCTGCCTCCTGCACGCCCCCCACTGGGGATTAGCCTGCAATCCGGGCATGTGCCCTTGACCGGTATCGAACCTGGGACCCTTCAGTCCGTAGCTGACATTCTATCCACCAAGCCAAACCGGCCAGGGCAGGGCTACTGGTTTTATATAAATGACGTGATCTAAGAGGAAATCACTTACACTCAGCCACAGACACCCGCGAGTGAGAGCCTGCGTGGTGCTGGTGTGAGCTGGCAGTTCCTGGCACAGACATTCCCACTTCTGACTGCAGCCCAGGACTCCAGTGCCGATCGGTGATTTCAAGGTGTACTGGGCACTCCAGCCAGTCAAATACAAGGGAAAAGACACTAGGTGTACCCCCCACCGCTAACTTAAGAGAATCCAACGTGTCACCCAAGAGGTGATGGGAATGAGAGGCGGTTTGGGGAGCGGCTGGATGCAGTGTGAGTGGGTGTGAACACCTTTCCCGTGGCAGGGCAGTGCCCCTCACACCGTTGGCACCGAGGAGAGAACGCCAGGAACAGGCGCGAATTGAGTATAAAAATACATCAGTGGTACCCGGCTGGTGTGGCTCAGTGGTTGTCAACCCATGATTCCTGGTCAGGGCACATGCCCAGCTCCATCCCCAGGAGGGGTGTGCAGATGGCAGCTAACCGATGATGTTCCTCTCTCATTGATGTTTCTCTCTCTTCCTCTCCCCTCCTCTAAAAACTCAATAAAAACATATTTTTTAAAAAACATAAGTAAATGTTGGGGCACAACAGTGACTTTCAGCAAACGGAGTGAGGAGTGAGGCCACGGCTCCATTTCTGAACGCGGGGTTTACCGGGAGGAGACCTGCAGGCGCCTCTCTCGGCGGCTTCCTGCGTGTCCGCCGTCGGCACCGCGGCCTGCACGTCAGAGCTGTGGGTCAGCTCCTGCTTTGTGCTCACAGGTGCTTTCGAAAGCTCTGTCTCCTCGGTAATTGCGCGCCCAGCCGACCAGAACGCAGACCGCTTTGAGGTCCGGGGCCGCCGCGATGCGGCTCCGGGCGCTGGTGGAGGGGTGCTTCCAGTTCCGTGGCGGAGTGCGGGGCCCCTCCCAGAACAGCTGTGTGCCTCTCAGCGGCAGAGGTTTCTGTGAGCTGACCCAGACCCAAGGATCAGCGCCACCTCCCTAGTTCTCGTTTCTTCTCTGTCATGCCCCTCCCCCCCGTCCTGCTCCCTCCCAGCACTACCCCCCAGCCCCCCCAAACCGGGCCGAGTTCTCGACCTCAGCTGGGAGACCTCGGCTCCGAGGCACTGTCCTCAGCCCACACTTGTCCTCAGTGCCCAGACTTCCTGAGATAAGCAGCCTTTTTATAGCAGCAGCTCCCTCTCGCCTCTGCCTCCCGTCCCTGGGGGTAACTGTGTTGTACATGGAGGGAGGAGGCCGCCTGGGGCCGGGCGCTGGCCGGCCCCTCCAGCTCCCGCAAAGCCACCGCGATGCGTCGGGTGGCGTGGTGGTTGCGATGCTGGAGGAACAGCCACAGGAGTGCGGGTGACTTCAGGGCGCAGTAGAGGCGGGTGCTGTGCTCCTGAAAGATGGCTGCTTCTAATCTCTGACCGATCTGGGGTCCAGGGAGTGTGAGGTCGGGGCGCACGGTGGGGCCCTCAAGGGGCGTCTTTGTAGGCAGGGCCTTCGGTAGAGGCACAGACCCTGCGCAGGGGGAGGGGCTTGTTTGCCGCCTTTGCAGGTCCCTGTCTTTCATCTCCCCTGGGGCTGGAGAAGGGACGCCTGAAATCTGAGATTGGAGGTGAGGCTGTGCCCAAGCCACAGGGCACTGCGGTGCTGCGCAGACAGGGGCGCGGCGTTGACACCTGGCTGGTGACACCTGGCTGGTGAGGCCCAAAAACGGCCAAAGGAGAGCATCCCAGAGTCGCGCCAGGAGCAGGCGGAGACGCGCAGGTTTAAATGAGACGCATGCCCACAGGCTGCGAGCGGAGGGAGTGCGGCTGACCTTGTGAGCTGGTGTGGGCAGGGCTCGGTGTTGATCTTGGTCCCAGCACCACATTTGACTCAGTCCCAGCCCTGATGTCAGCCCTGGTCTCGTGCCTGTGAGCCTCAGGCCCGGCCTGGTACCGGCACGTGGTGGGCATCAAGCATTGGTTGGATGTATGAATAAATACTTTCAGAGGAAAAATGTCTGGAAGAACAAATCATAATTTTAGTGATCTCCTAAACCGAGTATTTTCATGGTTTAAGAACACGCAGGGCAGGGTTCTCCGCAGGAAGGTGGTCTAACCCGGTGCTTCCGGCTGGCGCTTGGCAGGGGAAGAGACCGCTCACCGGGCATGGCGTCCAGCCTCGCTGAGGGAGGCTCGGGAACTCTGGTGGCTGGAGGGTGGCCGGGCCGCCGCGGCAGGAGGAGCTACAGGCCCGGCTTCCTGGCGCAGTCACTGGCTCGCTTGCCAGGAAAGCAGTTCTCTCTGCGCGTCGTCCCCTTCACAGCGCGGCCTGATCCTGCACCGTCCATCCCCCCGCCCCCCCACGCCGGCGCAGACTCCCGAAGGCGCTGGCGCGGCTCGTTCACGTGGCCTTGCTCTGGGCAGCACCGAGCCTGCTCTGCGGGTGGCGGGCTCGCTCGATTCCCAGCCCGTCTTGTGGAACACCTGGGACCTGAGGATCTTCTCAAAGCTCCGTGAGCCTGCAGCAGGCCGCGCATCCGTCAGGAGAGCACTGATGGCGTCTCTCACTTAGAGAACGTTTTAATCCTCGCCCGAGGGTATTTTTTTCCATTGATTTTTAGGGAGAGTGGAAGGGAGAGGGAGAGACAGAGAGAAACATCGATGTGAGAGAGACACATCGATTGATTGCCTCCTGCATGCTCCTGACCAGGGTCGGAGCCTGCAACCAAGGTACGTGCCCTTGACCGGAATCGAACCCGGGACCCTTCATTCCAAAGGCCGATGCTCTATCCATTGAGCCATACTGGCCAGGGCTAGAGAAGGTTTCTGTAGACCAGTGATGGGCAACCTTTTGAGCTTGGTGTGTCAAACTTCGCCAAAAAACTGAGCATAACTCGGGTAGTGTGTCACTTTGAGGAAAAAACTAACTCCAAGACTCTAGTCGCAAAAGTTTCATCCTCGGCATGCGGCCGCGTGTCATCAGAAATGGCTACGCGTGTCAGTGCTGACACGCGTGTCATAGGTTCGCCATCACTGCTGTAGAAGGTGGTTCCCGGGGAGCTTTGTCTGCGTTAGGATGGGGCTGCGCAGTCAGCAGACGTTTGGTGGAAGTTACCGCAGTGCTCATGCCGTAGCCCGCATCTAGCAATAAAGCCAGTGTGTCCCCCATCGGAGCCTGGGAACACCCCTCCGCCCTGGGGTCCTCTCTGCCCTGCACACGGCGTGACCCCGGAGCTGCGGGTGAGCCAGGTCAGCCCTGCCGGGGGGACCGAGCCCGCCAGTCGAGTGCAGCTGCCGCCTGGCCCCTGGGAGCAGTCCCCCAGGCCCAGCCCAGGAGCGTGGGCGTGGCGCCTTGGTCTGCTCCTCCCGAGTCTCACCTGCTGTCAGAGCTGCGGTCCCCTCACCAGGCTGTGCCGGACGCTGTCCCTCCTGGGTCTTTACCTGCACGCTGCCCGCCCCCTGCCAGGGACCCGGGCCCTGCTTCCCGGGGGCTCTTGTTACCTGGCCGCCACCTGCTGGCCCCTGCCCTGTGGGACCTGCATTTCAGTGTGATTACCGTTCCATCAGGACTAGGATCCCGAGCTACGGAAACGCGTGCTGTGTGCTCCCCACGTCCCTGAGCGGGAGGCAGCTGATTCGGGGAGCTCTCCTCCGGCTGGGCGGCCCTTTGTCAGCGCTTCTCCCCACCAGGTGTGAGCTGGGCTGCTGGGCGCAGTGCGCTTGCGTTACACGGGCTGCCCGCGGGGGCCGGCGCTTCTACGTGAACTTGGCCCGTCACTTCGCCGCTTTAATTTACTTGCCACAGTGAGTCGCGCTGTTTCTGTGGCTGAGCTTTTCCTGCAAACAGGCTGTTCTCTTTGCTTTGGTCCGTGAACAGGAGAGAGTCCTTGTGTGTTTAATATGGAAGGCTTCACGAATTTGCGTGTCATCCCTGCGCAGGGGCCATGCTCATCTTCTCTTACCGTTCCAGTTCCGGTAGATGTGCTGCCGAAGCGAGCACAGAGGAGTTCTAAAAGGGATTTCCAGACCCATTGCCACTCACCGGCTTTCACGTAAAGCACAGACCACGTTAACTCCCCGCCTCACAGGTGATGCGCGTGCGTGTGGCCAGGTTTCCGGTGGGAAGCCATGGTTTCCGGTGGGAAGCCGTGGTTTCCGGTGGGAAGCCATGGTTTCCGGTGGGAAGCCGTGGTTTCCGGTGGGAAGCCATGGACGGCAGTGGTGTCTGCGTTGTCCGGTGGCTCCGCCTTGGCACCAGGCAGATCTGACTGTCGCGGCCCCACCTCTGCCGTCAGGAATCCTCGCCACAGCCTGAGAGGCAGAAAGAAAGGCTGGTCCCTGGGCCGCCCCCGAGGGACCCGAGACCCAGGCCCCCTCGTCACCAAGTAGGTCACGTACCGGGCGGGCCTGGGGCTGCGGAGAGAGCAAGCCAGACCCGGAGCCGCCCTCAAGGCTTCCCGTTCCCGGGGATAGAAGCAGAGGACGAGTCAGGCCCGCGCGGAGCTAGGAGGAGGCCGGAGCCTGCAGCGGGGGCTGCGATGTGGGATCAGACAGCCACGCAGGCCCTCGCTGAGGCTGACCTTTGCGTAGCGGCTGTGGACTGAGGGACGGGGTCATGGGGATCCTGGGCAGCCGGTTTCAGGCACCAGGAGCCAGCAGGGCAGGCCCGGGCAGACACAGGGAGGCCCTGGCCCAGGGCAGGCAGGAGATGAGGAGGGCGCGGGGGCAGGGGCAGCAGGCTGGACATGGGGTCAGGGGCAGCAGGCTGGACATGGGGTCGGGGGCAGCAGGCTGGACATGGGGTCGGGGGCAGCAGGCTGGACATGGGGTCGGGGGCAGCAGGCTGGGCGCGGGGTCAGGGGCAGCAGGCTGGACATGGGGTCGGGGGCAGCAGGCTGGACATGGGGTCAGGGGCAGCAGGCTGGACATGGGGTCGGGGGCAGCAGGCTGGGCGCGGGGTCAGGGGCAGCAGGCTGGACGCGGGGTCGGGGCAACAGGCTGGACGCGGGGTCGGGGGCGGCAGGCTGGGCGCGGGGTCGGGGGCGGCAGGCTGGGCGCGGGGTCGGGGCCGGCAGGCTGGGCGCGGGGTCGGGGGCGGGGCAGCGGACTGGGCGCGGGGTCAGGGGCAGCAGGCTGGGTGCGGAGTCTGGGGCAGCAGGCTGGGCGCGGGGTCGGGGGCAGCGGACTGGGTGCAGTGGGCCTCTGTGGGGACTGGTGCGCCTACCCTCATGAGAGGGAGTCGGGTGGGGTTTGCAGAGGAATGCGATGGTGGCTGGTTTGAGAATGACTGAAGGGGACAAGAGCTGACGTGAGGAGAGCAGCGAGAAGCTTTGCAGGAATCCGGGTGGGACGTGATGGTGGCCAACCAGAGCCTGAGCCACGCGAAAGGTTAATGTCACAGAGAGATTCCATCGGGAGCAAGACCCAGCACGTCCTCAGATCTCAGACGGTCTCTCGAGATAGCGATGTTTTTGAGAACAGAGAACAGGCTGACGTGTCGGGCGGGGTGGGCCAGGTGAGAAGGTGAAACGAGCTTCATTTTAAATTATTTAAGTTGTGCTGCGGATCTGGGTACACGCATGCTTTTCGTGTACATGCAGGGAAAAGTTTAGAAAAAGAAAATACAACACCAACTAATGTTGTCATGTCTCTTTGTAGAGATGTATTCAATAAGGGACACACATACACAGACAACTGGTACACGAGTTTAGCTTTAGCATATAAATTACTTGATAATAATACTCATTTAATAGGAACATTATGTTCAGATTGACGGGGAAATCCTCATGAAGTCACGTCAAAGAAATTAAAACGGGGAGAAATTATAGCAAAAGAGAACAAAAAGGGAATAACCATTTTAAAATGGAAAGATAAGCGGTACCTCTTACTTCTTCCAACAAAACATACGTCAGAGATGGTGAACGTTGGAAATAGATCAGGTCACTACTTGAAACCAAAAATCGTAGTGGATTATAATGCAGGAAAAGCAGCAGTTGATATATCTGATCAAGTGAGTGCCTATAATAATCCGTTACAAAAACCCATGAAATGGTATAAAAAGCTAGCCTTTGAGCTCCTAATAAATACTGCTGTTCCCAATCCTCATACTTCATTTAAAAATATTAGCAAGAAGAATATGAGTATCACAGAATTTCGGGAGAAATTAGCTGTCCATCTAACTAATTGTCGGGATGAAGAAATCACAAGTAGCAGTGCGGTAAATATACCTCACACGTCTCGTCACAAACTGCAACAGAAACGGGAAGAGCGACTAAAGTCCGAAGACATTGTAAAAATGCTGCGAAGAGAATGCAGCACGATTTGGGCGAGATATTGCCAGAAAGTAGATAAAACAAGTTACAAGATTCTGTGAAACCTGCCCAGGACAGCCATTTTTGGGTGCACTGTGTGTTAATAAGATTTATTAAACATTTTGTTTGTAACAAGTAATATTTAGGTCCATTCTTTTATGACCTCCAAATTATTTAAAATTTATTAATAGAAGAATATAATTTTTTAAATTGTATATCATCAGTCAACAGTGACTGACACGGTCCGGAGGGAAAGTATAGCGTCAGTCACCGGTGACTGACATGCCGCTTAACGTGTTAAGAAATGTTCCCGTACAGCAGTGCGGTCCAACAGAAATGTAAAGTGAACCTCATACATACTTTACCCACAATAAGCCCGGCTGGTGTGGCTCAGTGGTTGAGCGTTGACCCATGAACCAAGAGGTTATGGGTTCGATTCCCAGGCAGGGCACATGCCCAGGTTGCAGGCTCCATGCCCAGTAGGGGGTGTGCAGGAGGCAGCTGATGGATGTTTGTGTGTCATTGATGTTTCTATCTATCCCTCTCCCTTCTCTCGCTCTCAAATCATTTAAAAAAAACATATTTTAAGTTGCCCACATTGAGAAAGGTAAAAGAAATAAGTAAAATGGTGTATTTTAGTAATGCAAAATATCCACAATATTGTAATTTCAACACATAATCGTATTTAAAATTTGAAAATATTTTCGTTTGTTTTTCATGCGAAGTCTGCAATGCACTGTGTGTCTCTGACACATCTCAGTTAGGACTGGCCACGTCCCCCGCCCCGAGCCCCGGTGGGGGCCTCGGCCATGCTGCTCTGACGCTGTGTGAGGGGAGGCATCCGCTGTTTGTAAAGCAGGGTCTGAACTCATCACCTATGAGTTCACCAGGCATTCAGCATATCCCCACTTCTAGATCTAATTAATTTTAAAAATCATTCTAGAGAGAACCGGAAATGGGTCCTCCTAGGTCAGTTCAGATCTGCTTCTAAAGTCCGTGCCTGCTGTTAGCCAGCCCTCCTGCCCCTGCTCCCGTCTCCCCGACATACCCAGCGAGGTGCAGGAAGAATATGGGTTAAAACAAGCACTCGCTTTGAGTCCCTGAGTTCCTGAGCTGCGCCCGTCTCCTCTGTGACATGGGCACGGTACTGTGCCCCTCCCGTGTCCGAGGTGGAGCCAGCCAGTGGCGGTTGGGCACTGAGCAGTCTGTTCCGGGGCGGGCGCAGTGTGACAGCGGTGACGTGTGGCTGGAGCGTCTCAAACGGCCTTTGGGGTCCCTGCATCTGCCCGTTCGACGCCTTGGTCAGAAGCGCAAGGCCTGGAAAGATGGCGTGTTCGTGACCTCCGAGCCTTTGTTTCCCATGACGTGTCCAGGCCCACGCCTGGGGGTGAAGCGGCCGTTTTCAGGAAGGGGGCTCCGCTCCGCTGCTGGGGCGTGTGGGAAGCAGAGCGGGACACCCCCCCCCCCGCCCCGAGGCTTCAGGTGGGCGGCTCCCAGAGGAGGGACTGGTGAGGAGCAGCCGGTCCATGAGAACGAGGCGTTGTTCCCGAGAGGAATGGGGGGGTGGGCAGGGGACTGGACCAGGAGGCCAGCAGTCCTGCCATCGAGCTCTGGGGACCCTTTGTCCGCGGGCTGCTCTCCTTTATCGCGTTGCCTGCGACCCCTGCATTAGAAGGTGCCTCCGCAGGGTCAGCTCTGAGCAGCGGCGCCCAGGACCCAGCACCGTCCCGTGTGCGTTTCTGGCGCAGGTCTCCATCGGGGCGGGGCCAGCGGCCAGCCACCCGCCTCGGGTCTCAGCAAAACCCGCTTCCGGAGCGCAGCCGCCGCTGTCCGAGGGGACACACCCGGCCCGCTTCCTCGGTGTCCCTTCAGGCTAGAACAGGCGTCAGGCGCCCGCACCCCACGTGTCGGCCGCGGCGCTTTCCGAGGGCAGCTTCGTGAGGAACGGCTCATCCGAGAAGGTTGGCTTGACTAGGACTAAACTAACAAAATGTATTGGGGAATGAGATCACAGCGTTTGCGATTTTTGGTGTCTGTCCAGTAAAACCAGAAAAACCCCCAAAATCTACATCCCCAGCTGACAGGGAATCTGTTCTTTGACTGGAAGTTTAAGTCCTGGATTTACAAATTGTCTTTAAAACGTGTGCCTTGAACAGTTCCGAGTGTTACATAGTCGTGAGATGAAGTCATCCCGCGCTTAGGCTTCAGCTGTGTGTTTGGGCGACTGGGTGACGCGTGTCGCTGTGGGGACAGCACTTCCTGCTGAACTTGCCTTGGGGGTTCGCAGGGCTCAGCCCGCTGTCTTCTGCCCGCACCTCTCTCCTGTGCGTGTGTGTGGACCAAGGCCCGGGCTTTCGTGGGTGAGGGAAGGGGTCTCTGTTGGCAAGTGACCGGGAAGGGGCCTTTTCCTGTGGTGCCCGCTGTGCGATTGCACTCGCAGACGGTGGCGGCTCTGTGCAGTGATGGCGACGGTACGACTGTCCACTCCGCACCGGGACAGGGCGTGTGACACCCCAAAGCCAGGCTCTCGCTGACAAGGAAGCGGGGCGCAGAGTGTGAGCAGATGCCCCCCAGCAGGAACCACCTGGGTCGGTGTGGATACTCAGGTTTCCCCGCGGAGAATTTGAAAGGACAAAAGAGCGACATCTTTTCCTTGATGCCTTTGTCCTCCAAACGAGGAGACTAAATAGAAAGTGAGCCATCGGGCCCTAGCCGGTGTGGCTCAGTGGATAGAGCGTCGGCCTGCGGACTGAAGGGTTCCAGGTTCGATTCCGGTCAAGGGCATGTACCTTGGTTGCAGGCTTATCCCCAGTGGGGCGTGTGCAAGAGGCAGCTGATGGATGTTTCTCTCTCATCGATGTTTCTGACTCTCTATCCCTCTTCCTCTCTGTAAAAAATCAATAAAACATATTTTTTTTTTTAAAAGTGAGCGATCGCCATCTGGCATTCAGGGTGGGGGCAGCCTTGGAGAAGGGCCCCGCCTTCATCCCCGGCATAGGTACCGAGCGGCCCCTGGGCTGTGCGCCTGGGAGGCTAACCCTTTGCGTGTGAAGACATCTGGTGGTCTGACTGTGCGCTGTGAGCCGTGGGGGCAGGGCAGGGCGGGGGCTCTGAGGTCCTGAGCAGCGGCCTCGGCCAGGACGCGGAGCCCTCTCTGAGGGCGCACAGGGGGCCTCTTTCTCGGGTTCTGGGCGGGGGGTCTGTTGAGATGTCATCAGAGAAAGTGGGGAGATGGGAGGCCCCAGCGGGGTGGGCGAGGCAGGAGCGCTGAGCACCTCTCTGCCTATTTCCTCGCGGCAGGCCTGACGCGCTGCTGCCACTGGGGTGTCGCGCTCTGGCGCATTTAGAGCTGCTTCCGTGAGGGTCCCAGCCCGCCCTCCTGCTGGTGCGTGGGGCGGGCAGGCGCCCGGTAGGGGAGTGGCCCCAGGGAGTGCCCCCCCCCAGTCCCCCGCTCCGCACTGAGCCGTGGGCAGGTCTGCAGCCTGGGAGAGGCTCGGGTCACCGCTCCCATCCACCCAGCGGTTCGGGTGGCGCCACGCGGAGGCGGCACTGCCCCTCCTGCCCGTGGAGGAGGGGAGCTTTGTCGGGAAACCGGGAGCTGGACAGCGGGAGTGGGGTGTGGTACGGCGTCTAGTCCGGTGAAGCGGGTTCGGCGGGTCTGGGTGTGGTGGTGCTGGGAGGGGTTCCGGTCACTGTCGCCTCCTGCCGTGGCCCGTTCAGTGCTGGCTCTGCTCAGGGTGGCCACGTCTTCCCCCAGGCGTGTCCTCCCAGGGCCTCCCGGTGAGGGGCAGTGAAGGCACACGGCCGCCTGGTGTGTAACTGCGGGGCACAGTCGTGTTCCCAGGGGTACGGCATCCGCGCCCTGACCGGACAGCCCGAGGGCCGTGTGGGTGGCACGGCGGACAGCAGGTGTCCTGCTGTCGGCAGTCGCCGCCGGCGGCTCTGCGTGGTCTGGCCTCTGCAGCTCACTCATCCTTTCCTCTGTCCCCCAGGGCTCCAAGGTCCTCGTGGACGCGCGGGACAAGCTGGGCATCCCCTGGCAGCACTCGGAGAACGAGAAGCACGGCATGTTCCTCATGGCCTTCGAGAACAAGGCCGGGCTGCCCGTGGAGCCCGCCACCTTCCAGCTGTACGTGCCCGCCCTGAGCGCCCTCTGGGGGGACTCCGGCATCCGGGAGGCCTTCAGCCGCAGGAGCGAGTTCCAGCTGGTGAGTGAGCAGGCGGGGCGGTGGGGGGAGGTTCCTCGCGGATGGTGACCTCGGGGCGATGTCCTTGGGCTCTGCACAAGCACAGGCAGGCGGAGGCCGCCTTCCCCCTACAGCTCACCCGGCACCCAGCAGGCGCCGCGCTGCTCGGTGTCCGGGGGAGCGGGTGACTCGGGCTCAGCCGGGTCTGTAGGCTGGGAGGGCTCCAAAGGGTGAGAGAGGTCACTCGGAGGTCAGGGTTTAGGTCTGTCTGTGGTGGGGTGATGCCCCTGGGACGGTGCCCGCGGGCAGGGTGGGGCCTGGGACTCCCGGGACACGCTGCTCGGATCCACCGCTCGGCAGCTACCTGCTCCTGCAGCGGGTTCTGTTCAGCTTCTTCCCCTTCGCTTTAAGCCTGAACCTTTCAAGGCGCGTGTCCTCGCCACTTAGAGTCACGGAGGTATGAACCTGAGCAGGAAACGTGGGTGCTGCCCTGGAGAGGCGGGCCGGCCGCACGGAGGCCACGCACCCCGTGGCACGCTCTCACACGCAGCGCCCTCCCCTCAGACCAGCTTAGCTCCCGAGGGACCTGGGCGCGGCCCTGGCCAGGCCGGGTGGAGGCGGTGGGAGCGTTCTGCGCTGTGAACTGCGCGTCCTGCTCCTCGGGCTCCGCTGGGCTCGTCACCTGGGGCCTGGCTTCCCCTGTGGTTGCCGGCGGCGGCCGCACAGTGCACGGCAGTGGGAGCAGGAGGGCACCGCAGGGCGGCCACGGAGCCCGTGCCGGGTGCGGAGGCCTGCGACCCCTCCGTCCCTGTGCCCCCAGAGCGGGTGTGCAGCCGCGGGGGCGGGGCAGGGCGCACTGTGGCCGCGCGCCATGCCGGGCAATTGGAGTCAGGAGCAGAGAGCCGCGGAGGTGCTGAAGCACAGGTGACAGATCCGATCGGCAGCCTTTCCAGAAATTACTGCCGGTGTGCAGGGCGCACTGAGGGAGGCGCGGGCCGGACGCTGAGAGCTTGGACGCGGGCGGAAGTGGTTTTGAGACTGGACCTCGTGTGTCACTGCTCCTGGGCTTGGCACAGCTCTTGCTTCTCGTCTAGGGCAGCGGTCGCCAACCTTTAGGACCTCGCGGGCCACCAGCTGGTGACCGCTGGTTTGGGCCTCGTCCTCTTCATTATTGGACCGCGAGCAGCTGGGGAGGCACCAGGTGCCGAACTGCCTGCGTGGTGGAGCGGTGCCTGCTCTCCGTCCGGCTCTGCAGCCCATCGCTCCAGGACAGCACTGCTCCTGTGGGGGGCAGTGACCCTGGAACTCGCCTGGTAGCCTCTCACCTGCCCTCCGTTGCCGGGTGGCGCCAGTGCCGCTTGCTCAGGCGTGGGAAGACGTGGCCCAGGTGCGCCTCCGCCGCTGGCTTCCCGCTGCTCCGTGTTCGCAAGCCCCTTTTCCATCCTCTGACTTATGTCCAGGTGGCAGCCTGTGCTTTCTTTTCTTTCTTTTTTTCAATACGTTTTTTTATTGACTTTATACAGAGAGGAAGGGAGAGAGATAGAGAGTTAGAAACATCGATCAGCTGCCTCCTGCACACCTCCCACTGGGGATGTGCCTGCAACCAAGATACATGCCCTTGACCGGAATCGAACCTGGGACCTTTCAGTCCGCAGGCCGACGCTCTATCCATTGAGCCACACCGGCCAGGGCGGCCTGTGCTTTCTTGAGGCTTCATGCTGGGGCTCTGGAGCCGGAGCGGAGCTGCCACGGAGAGGACGTTTCTGTTCAGAGCACAGTGTGTCTTCATTTCTGGAAGTCCAGCGATGCTGCTGTTAGTGACGTTTCCCTGCCGTGTTCACAGGAATCGAGGCTGCGGTGTTCCCCGAGTGTAGGGAAGGCCGGCCGTGCGGGCTGCATTGTCGGCGTGGAGGAAAGGTGTCCATCCCGGGCGGCAGCTGCTGCTGCCTCCGTAGGACCCGAGGAGTGGGCAGCCCCGGGAGTTGGCCTGCGGCTGGCTGGGCGGTGTACTAACTGCGGAGGGGCTCTGGGGTTGGTGGCCTCGCTCCTAACACGCGCTGCCATCCCTGTGCCGTCGGAGCCCTCAGACACTGCATGCGTCTCCCAGACCTGACCCTCCACCCACCCTCGCCCTGTGCACGTGGGCTTTGTCGGGGCTGCACACCGCATGCGCTCGGCATGGCGGGCCTGCTCGGGGCGGCTGCGGCGAGGGTTGTGGGGGGTGCTGCGTGCCCCTTTGCATTCCTGAGGCTCCTGCCGCGTGCTGCGTGCGGCTCCAGCTCCTCAGGACACCGCACCGGCCCTCCCAGCAGGCCAGCGCACAGTTAGCTTCGCTGCCTTTGAAACGCCTGTGCTTTTGCTGCTATTGTTTTCATTGAGTTTCTGAAAACTCTCCCCAAACCTTCGAGACACTAGGGGCTGGGCTGGGGGCGGGGAGGGGGGTGGTGATTTGTAGCAGCTACAGCAACTTTGTGTAACTCCCTGGAGGCCACGTGAAACAAAGGAGCATGGTGCCCTTCCTCCTGGGCCCAGCGCTAGGATGGAGGCTGCTCTGCTGGCTGTCCCCTCCAGCTGCTGGCAGTGTGGGGGTAGCTGGTGATTGGGGGTGAGACCGGAAGTAGCAGCCTGCCTGGCAAAGGACAGCTCATGTCCCCGGGCTGTTGGGGAACGTAAGCGTTTTCTACGGTCCTGAGGGCCGCTACTAGTCCAGCTGCCTCCTCGCCCTCTCAGTCTCACCCAGGCTGCCTGGCTTTAGCCGGAATCTTCCTGTCTTCTCCATAAAGACGACTTCTTAAAACACTGCAATCTGCGGGTTTAGACTAAAGAAGACAAGCAGACCCCCGGGTAGGGCGATGAGGGCAGTGCCTTCATCGATGCTTCATGGGGTGCAGTCCAGAACATTCTAGAGTTCCTACTTGGAAAAAGCGGTGGCTGCTGCTGGCGGCAGGTGGAGCATGTGCCCGGGGGAGAGTGTGCCGTGAGGCGGTCACAGAGGGTTGCATGTGACGCAAAGCCCGGGACTGTTTCCCGAGTGAGAAGCTCAGAGCCAACAGCCCGGGCGACAGGGTGGGTGACCTCCCGCAGGCGGCGCTCGGAGTGCGTCCCAGACAGGAGGTGCGGGGGAGAGTCACCCCTTCCTTCTAGGGCGACGGCCTGGTGGCCTGGAGCACCCGCCGGTAGGCCGCGAAGCTCATCGCGGAGCCAGGTCACGTGGCCCCCTCCCGGAGGCGGCTGCACGTGCTGCAGCGCTGCCCGGGGTGATGGGGTCCTTGGGGCGCCCTGGGAGCACACGGGGGGGTTTGTGAGTCCCGCTCTCCGCTGAGTAAGGAGATACTTACAGACGCTCAGTGAAGTGTCACGTATGCTCATGGCGACACCTCACAGCTGTGCTCCGTGTGTGTCTTTAATGTTATGGAATTCATTCATTCAGCACATGTTTGTGGAGCAGACACCATGTGTCCGGCGCTTTTACACATCCTGGGAAAGAGCGGCAAACGAACACAAACAAGTCTGCGCCGGCGGAGATGACGGTCTGCCGGGGAGACAGCACATACGTGAACAGGGGAGGGGTGTGGTATGCGTGTGCGCGTGCACATCCGTGACGTGTGTATTCTGTGCCGAGAGGAGAGGAGAGCAGGGAGGCGGTGGGGCTGTGGGCAGGGCAGCCTGACCGGGCCGGTGAGTGGCCGAGAGGGTCATAGCAGACGCTTGGTGCTCCCACGTCGGCTCCCCTTCGCGCATGGTCGTGGGCTGAGAGTGCGCCCCAGAGCCGGCCACGCCTTCTGCTCTCGTCGCATGGGTGCAGCATGGACTGCGCTCTGCGCCTCACTCTTCCGGTGACTGGACGCGTTGCCAGCCTCCCTCCTGTCCACAGGCTGACAGTGTTGAGAGCCGGGCGGTCAGCACAAACCCACGGTGGAAGCCACGTACAGCTGGGGCCGAGGCATGGCTTGAGCCCTATCTAAGGTGGCTTCCCAAGTGGCCTCTGAGGAAGCCCTGGAGGGGGGGGGGCAGGCAGTTTGGGTGTCTGGGGAAGAGGGAGGGATTGTTCTTGCCTGGAGGGGAGCAAGTGCAAAGGCTGTGGCAGAGCCAGCCTTGTGTTCCGAGTGCAGCACGGGCCGGGAGGCTGGGCCGAGGGAGCAGGTCGGGCGTGTGGAGGGCCTGGTGAGGGGCCTGGTGAGGGCCCCAGAAGGCCGTGGGCTCTGGGGAGAGGAGCGGCGTGGTTTGGTTTTATTTAATAGGGTCGCTTTGGCAGTGCATCAGTAACAGAAACGGAGGCCTGGGGTCGGCTTTTGCAGTAAGCGAGGTGACAGGTGATGGTGGCTCATCAGCGAGGCGGTGGGCGGCGAGAAGGGGTCAGGTCTGTGTCCTTAGAACCAGAGAGGAGCTCCCCGAGTCTCGCTGCCTCCCCTTCCTCCCCACCCCCCCACCCCTATTGTTGCTCATGTCAGCCTCAGCTGAGGCCCATCACCAGGATGCTGTTTGGGTTTGGAGGAATTTTAAAAAATAAATCTATGCTTCTCAGCGAATGTTCCCTTCTTTAAAAAATATATTTTTATTGATTTCAGAGAGGAAGGGAGAGGGAGAGAGAGATAGGAACGTCAATGGTAAGAGAGAATCATCAGTTGGCTGCCTCTTGCACGCCCCCTGTTGGGGATCGAGCCCACAACCCTGACCGGGAATTGAACCGGCGAGCTCTTGGTTCGTGGGTCAGCGCTCAGCCACTGAGCCACGCCGGTTGGCGTGAATGTTCCCCTTTGAAGAGGAGCTTCATCTACCAGCTGTAGTGCAGCGTGTGGTCAGACATTTCAGGTTTTGTGACGTAATCCCACAGCTTACTCTTTTGTTTGCTGAGCTTAAAACACACACTGGGAAACATCCAGCAGAAGTTGCCGCTTGAGACGGCAGAGAACATGTTGCTCTGAGAGGCAGTTTATTGACACCTTTCAAATGTCCTCTTTGTCCCTGCACCGGCTGTGGGTGGCTCAGTTTCCAAGGCTCTGCTCCGGGAAACACCCCTGTGTGGCTCTGAGGCGGCTCCCAGGGGCGGCCGGGCTGGGTTCCGAGCCCTCGCGGGCTCTCCACCAGCAGCGTCTCGGGGCCCTGTGCCCGCAGGCTCCGCGTCCCCTCTGCCAGCTCCACTCATGAGGGGAGAAAGCTGACGGGGAATGCTTCCCGCCCGTTCCCGCTGCAGAGAAGAGAACGGGGTGGCGTCTGTCTTAGTGACGGAGGTTTGATCACCCAGGGCTTGGCCAGTCGGTCAGTTTCACAGAAGTCACCTCTCAGCCTCAGCCCCGCCTGGAACTGCGTCCCGCACAGTCTGGGCGCGGGTGGCCGCTCGGCCTGCGTGGCTCTGGGGGGTTGGAGGCAGGTTGACTCATGTGGCCGCTCAGGTGAGGGAGAGCAGTGAGTGAAGGCCCCCCTGAAGTCCTGGCGCCCAGGAGTGACTGCAGCGCAGGCAGCCCCGTGCCCCTCCCACCCTCCGTGCTGCGTGTCCTGGGAACGCGTGTCCCACGGAGCGACATTTAGACTGGAGGCGCTCTGTGTGAGCTCGCTGTTTAGAGCTGAGATGCGCGTGAGTGCGGGCTCCTCCCACCCAAGGGCTGCACAGTGGCTGCGGGGCCGCAGGGAGTGCCGGATGCGGCATTGACTCAGACGCTGGCAAGGCCAGAGGAAGGCATCCCTGTGGGCGGCCCGCTTCTCCGCCAGAGACGCAAACAAACCGCCCCGGGCGGCGGGCAGCATGCCACTCGGGGTTCCTTCCCGCTCCTCCTGGGCGTGGGATGCGAGCTTCTCCGGGGCCTCACCTGGCACGGCTGCCCCCCTGGAGCAGGTGTCTGCTCTGAGCCCCTCAATCCCGACAGCAGAGCCTTCGGCGATGGTGGAGGAGCGGGGGAGCCTCCAGGCCGCCTGCGTCCCTCCCTCCACGGAGGTCGGGCCGGTGTCTGGAGGCCAGCAGCCGGCGGCGGAGCCCTGAACACAAGCGCCCTTTATGCGCAGCGTCTGCCCCCCACCCCACCCCCGTGACCTGTCTCCCTCTGCGCCCGCCAAGCGCTGCCGTGACTCAGGCCCTGGCACAGGGAAGAGCTCAGAGCCCTCCTGCCCCTTTGTGCCTTGAGGAGGGGGAGGATGGGGTGACGGGGAGCGGCCAGCAAGGGGCACCCTGACCTCGGCCTGGTTCTCCCGGCGAGGGGGCGAGTTAGCTCCCCTGGCAGCCAGGCCACCTCGGGATGGTTTGCCGTCCTGGTGCCGATGCCTGGCGTGTGGCCTTTCTGGTCCGTCCACGGGTGGCCGCCGCCCCGCACGTGGGCGTGAGAGCAGCCTTCGGGGTGGCACGGCCCTCTTGGCCTCAGGCAGGGCAACTCCCAGGCCGTGGCTTCTTCCCTGGAAGGCAGGATGACGCACGAGGTTGGGCAGATGTGATGATGCGTGTCAGGCGCGTGGCGCAACCTTGCGGGACCTCCATGGAGAGGCTGCTACTGGCGCGTGGTCTGTGCTGACGGCCCCACGATCTTTCAGAAACCCGGCGGGGGGCATGTCCCAGCTGGCACTGCGAGTCCCGGTCATGCCTCCTGCACAGACCGTGTCCAGCCGGCTCCCCAGCCTCCGCCCGAGCGCGCTGGCTTCGCATGGCTCCGCGCGGCTCGGCTGGCGCTGGGTGGGGGCCGCCGTGGGGAGGAGGGGAGAGCGTGGGCAGGTGGTGTTTGTGGGTGGCTGGGCAGCTGGACATGCCCCCTGTCTCCACCGTCCTGCCCCCGTGGGCATGACAGATGGGACGGCGAGCGGGGCTGGGAATTTAAGTGTGGTGTGCAGAGCGAGGGCCCCGACCCGTCTGCCCAGCAGGAGGCGTGTTCTAGTTGCTGTCGCTCATGTGCACGCAGTGCTGACACCTTATTCCGCAGCCTGTGGGCAGCTGTGCACGGAGCGGCGGTGAGCAGACCCAGGCCTGCGGAGGGGTCCCAGGTGTGCGTGAGCGGACGCCTGCACGTGGGGCTGGGAGCGTAGAGAAGTGATGATCGGGGGACAGGCCCGGTGGCCGCAGGGTGCTCTGTCACCCCTTCCTGTCACCGAACACTCAGTGAAAAGCACCCTGCCCTGCGTGGGCCTCAGACGCTGCCCCCGCAGCAGCTTCCTTAGGACCCTCACCCACCCCAGCCCTCACCGTCACCTTCGGGCCTGTGGGCGGGGCCGGGGGGGGTGCTTAGACAGCTCCTCTGTCCCGTGTCCCAGCCTGGGGGCAGCTCTGAGCCGGGCCACCTCCCAGGCTTCTGGGCGGGAGACGGTGGAAACCGGCCTGCGCAGGGAGCCCGCAGTCTGGAAAGGGCGCCCACAGGTGAGTCCAAGTGCCAGCAAAGGGGCGGCTTGGTGAGGCCTGTGCTTTTGTGACTTGGTTTCAATTGTGTGGTTCTGGACCCAGAACAACCAGCTGTCCCAGCATGCGTCATGGCTGTGCCGGGACCAGGCCGCCCTGTCGGAGCGAGGAAGCTCCCATCTGCAGGCCCCCCAACAACTGTTGTGGGGAGGGACCCTGTGCCCTGGGGGCTGACAGCCCTTCATCATCCGGGCCCTGCAAGCGAGCTGGGCGGGCGCCCGGCAGAGGCCTGGGCAGTCCTCGAGGGGGTGGGGTGGCGGCAGCTAAACTTACTCCCGGAGATGCTGCTGGGGAAGGAAGTGAGCCGGGTTGGAGGGAGGCGTGGGAAAGACTTAAAGGGACAGTGTCCTGCTGGTACGTGCAGAGTGCTTGATGGACCTGCCAGGCTGTGGCGTGGCGTCCTCGGCCTTGCCGTGGCCACAGGTGTGCGTCCTGCTGTGTCTGGGGAAGGCGTGGGGCTGACGCGGCACATCCTGTGGCAGGTCATCGTTCGGGCGGATGAGGGGACGTGTACAAACGGTAAATCTGGGCCCACACGGGACAGCACTACTAAGCGTTGGCCCGAGTGGCGGGTAAAGTGAGCTAGTGTTCTCAGGCACCCCCACACCTCCTCGTTCCCCCATTCCCCGAGGAAGAGCGGGGACGGCGGGAGAGAACAGCCAAGGGCCAGCGCCCGCACCCCACAGGGTCCGCGGCCACACGCTCACGGCACCTGGCTCGCGGGCTTCCCTCCGGACAGCGGCCCGCGGCCCACCCGTTGGCGACCGCTGCTCTGGACTCAGCGCCTCCCCCGAAGCACAGGGGTCTCTGTGTGGTTCGTGCCTTTTTAGGATTGCGTATTGATGTCCCTGCTGTGTGTCCGGGGTCTAAGATGAAGCCTCTGCTGCTTCCTGGTGGCAGGAGGGTGGAGGGGCAGGGGGCGCCCTGTCACGGGCTTTGAGAAGCGTGGCTGAAACCATCAGCAGTTTAAAAGCCCTGAGCCCATCACGCTGCCCGCACTCGGCCGCAGCCCATGCGCGCCCCCCCCTCCCCAGGGCCTCTCGCTGCTGCCACCTGCACAGCCACCCGGTGGCCTGGGCTCGCTACTCAGTTCCCTTCCTAGGTGTTCCCCGCCTGTGAGCCCTAAACCGTGCTGAGGAGCCATGCAGCGTGCCACGTGGGCAGGTAAGTTGCCCACGGCGCCTGTCCTGTCGTCGGAAGGGGGTGCCAGGGCCCTGCCTCGGGTTCCGTTGAGGTTAACGAGTGGGTGTGGGAGCGGCACCGGGAGCCGGAGTCACTGCGCGCTGAGAGGCTGCAGATCGCCTCGGACGCGTCTCGAGGTCACCGCTGCGTTTGGAGGGTCTCGGGGCTGGTTCCTCGGCACACCCCACCCCACATCTCACGGCGCCACCGTGTGTCCGTGCCCTGCGCCAGTGCAGCGGTGGTCTCCCGGGTGGTCTCCCGCGCCATGGCTGGAGGCCTGGGGACGGGTCTCCTCCCCTCCTTCCCTCGAGGGTGCGGTGCGCTTCGCTGCTGTCGTCCCGCAGTGGCTGGCTGCAGACGTGCTCGCATAGCCTGTGTTTTCTGTTCTCTCAGCTTTAACCTCTGATCGGTGACTCGGGCGTGGGTGCTGCGTGCGTGGAGGGGCTGCTCTGTGGAATGAGTGAGCAACACGCAGGGGCTGCCCCTGTGGAGCCCTCCAGCCAGCTTCCGACCCACCGCGATGGAGTCGGCCGTGCCGTGCCCAGGCGGGAGGCCCTGAGGTCTGCCAGGGCCTCAGGCTCTGCCTGTGCGTCAGGCGGCGCGTCCTGAGTGCTGGTGAAGTGAGCGCCTTTCTACGGTTCATCTGCCGTCCGTCCGTCCTCCGGGTGAAGTCTGCAGCTTTGTGCCATTCCCTCTTTGGAGGAGTTTATTACGGTCGCGTTTCCGATTCTTTATCTGTTCCAGACAGCCTCCTTTAGACGTGGGGCCCCGTACGCCCTGTAGCTTGTCTTCCCTCCCTCTGAAGAGGGTCTCTGGCAGAACAGAGGTTCTGAACTTCGATGATACCAACATGGGCTTCTTCAGAAGTGACTTTGGATGGCCTGTGCTTTTGGTGTCACGTCCAAGAATTCTTCACCCAGCTCAGCGTCCAGAGGGGGATGCAGTGCTGTCTTCTCCATTGCGAGGGGGGGTACACACACCTACAGACGCGATAGAGCGCAGGGCGCTGATGCACACGCTGCGCCCACGTCAGTCCCGGTGCTGACCCTGCACTGTCGCTGTGTAAGGCGGGCCATCAAGGGAAATGGGGGACAGGCACACGGGGCCCCTCTGTACTGTCTCTGTAGCTTCCTGTGCATCTAGAACTATTGCAGAATACAAAACGGATAGCAAAAGGAAAACGTCGTAAGAGTGTCTTTTCACGCTGATTCCTGCCTTTTAGTGTGTCTTGTGATTTTCTGCTGAAAGCTGGACATAATGTGTCAGTTGCTGCAGCCACATCTCTGGCCCCGATAGGCTGTGATTCTGTGTGTTTGCCTGTCTCTGGTGGGCGGGTCCCCAGTCAGCCGCGACGCCAGTTCTCAGAGGGATCTCAGGAGAGGGGTTGACGTTCAGTTTGCTCAGCTCTTTCCTCGCGAGGACAAGACCTCTCCACGGCAGACCGGAACAGTGAGGTTTCTACGCTGAGTGCGCGAGTGTCCTGAGCACGACTTTCTCCACGTTTGCTGTGTTTGGAGTTTGTGAGCTTCTTGAAGTCTATAAATTTATCTCTTTCACCAAATTAGGAAAGTGTTTTTTATACAAAAAGCATTCTTCCCGCCTGGCTCTCTGATCCTGTCCGATTCCAGTTACGGTGTAATGCCTTCTGCTGCGGTCCCACAGGGGCCAGGGCTGCTGTCCTCTGTGGTGAATCTTTATTTATTATTCTCATGTCAGAGCTCACGAATTCTTTCTGGCTCATGTCCAGTCTGTTAAGTCCGTCCACTAATTTTTCTCTTTTAGATACTGTACATTTAACGTCTACAGCGTCTACGCAGCGCTCTTTATATTCGCTGTGTACCTGCAAAGGTTTTTTATGTCTTTATCCATGGTAAGCATGTTATTGCCTAGTTGAACCTAACTGTAATAGCTGCTTTAGAGCCTTTGTCTAGTAATCCCAATACCCGGGTTATTTGAGTTGGTGTCTGTTGACTTTTCTCCCTGAGGACAGTGCCGTTTTCCTGGCTCTCCGCACAGTGAGGGATTGTTGGTGGCATCCTGGACATTGCGAATGTTGTCGCAGGGCCTCCAGGTGCTGTTCTGTCCGCCAGCGAATGCTGGTGTTTTTGCTCTAGGACAGTCACCGAGGTGAGACCAGTGCCAGTTCTGTCCTCTGGCGTGGGTGGTGGCTAAGCGCGCACGCTTCCCGGGGGAGGGCCCGCAGTCTCCACTGTGAGCTCCGAAGGCCTGAGCGGCAGGCAGGCGGTGAGGGAGAGGATTTCAGGAAGGAGGGCCACAGGCAGGTTTGCTGGGGGCTCCACAGCTCTTACCTCACAGCTGTTTCCTGTCCGCGTGGGAGAGGCAGGGGCTGCAGACAAAGCAAGAGCACGGACAGCAGCCAGCGGACGCGGCGGGACGCATTGCCTCCCATCCCAGATCCTGGCTTTCCCGCTTCACGGGCTGCAAGTGGGAAGGCAGGGACCGGCAGTCACGTGGCAGAGGCAGGCTGCGGGAGGGGAGGGGAGGTGTCTTTCTCCCTGGAGCTGTGGGTGCCTTCCACGCTGGCCTGGCCGCTCGACTCCCAGAGCGGACGGTCCCAGTCAACGCCCACAGCCTCCTGGTGTGGGGCGGGGGAGGGGGGGGCTGCGTTTGCTCAGCGTGCTCTGTGTGCCCACAGGAAGACTGTCCCACCCTCAACAAGTCAGCCAGAGGCCTTCGTTGTAGAATGGGAGCTGGTCCTTCCCGAAAGGAAGTGGACTCGGCGCTTCCTCCGGGCCCGCTGGGACAAGTGGGGAAGATCCCTCAGAGCTGGTGTGCTGTCCTCCAGCTCCTTTCCTCTTTATGAGTCACAGCTCGGCCGTGACCTCGCTCCTGCCTCTCGTTCCCCTCCGAGGTCTAGATGGCGCTGCCGCGGGTGTGGGTCGTGCGGCCTTGCTTTTCCCAAGGCGCAGCCCGCCTCCCGCAGAGCCTCAGTGAAGGAGCAGAGCCCTGGAGCAGAGCCCTGGGCCGTGAGAACCCTGGGCCGCGAGAGCCCTGGGCCGCGAGAGCCCTGGGCCGCGAGAGCCCTGGGCCGCGAGAGCCTTAGGCGGAGAGAGTCCTGGGCCGCGAGAGCCTTAGGCGGAGAGAGTCCTGGGCCTCAAGAGTTCTGGGCCGCGAGAGCCCTGGGCCACGAGAGCCCTGGGCCGCGAGAGCCCTCGGCCGCGAGAGTCCTGGGCCTCGAGAGTCCTGGGCCTCGAGAGCTCTGGGCCGCGAGAGTCCTGGGCCTCGAGAGTTCTGGGCCGCAAGAGCCCTGGGCCACGAGAGCCCTGGGCCGCGAGAGTTGGGCTCCAGGGACCGCTCAGAGCGCCCATCCCTATGGGGCATGCACTCCGGCCATCCTACTTCTCAGGAACACGTGTGCGTGCTTTTCACTGGCCGCTCCTCTAGACGTGTCTCATCCCCCGCGAGTGCCATTGCACGTGTGGCCCGGCACATCGCCCTAGTAAGTTCCGTGGGCCAGGCTGGGGCTGCAGCTGACACTGAGCCCTGACTGTGTTTCCTCCCTGACAGGGTGAGTCGGTGAAGTACTTCCTGGACAACCTGGACCGGATCGGCCAGCTGGTGAGTACAGACCCGCCCACCCAAGACTCTCTGTGGAGAACAAAGCAGCTCAGGTGGCTCGGGCTTCACTGGACTGAGGAGCCGGTTGGCTGTGCCAGGTGACCTTGGAGAGGACGATGCCACGCCCTTGCTGGGCAGGGCGGAGGGACAAGTGCTCGGGGGAGGGTCACCCCGTTCCCGCGAGGGAACTCCACTCCTGTTCATAGACCACCAGTCCTGCTGACTGACATGGGAGGCGGTGTTTCTGCAAGAATCTCTTCGCCCAGATCCCCGTAAGGGAGACGGGCATTGTCACCTCTTATTGTGGAAGATTCACACATGTGCAAACATAGAGCGCTGATGAGCCCTGGCTGGTCTGGCTCAGCGGATAGAGTGTCGGCCTGCGGATTTAAGAGTCCCAGGTTTGATTCTGGTCAAGGGCATGTACCTCAGTGGCAGGCTCTGGCATTAGGCAACCAATCGATGTGTCTCTTTCATGGCAGTGTTTCCCTCTCTCTGTCTCTCCCCCTTCCTTCCACTCTCTCTAAAAATCAATGGAAAAAATCCTCAGATGAGGATTAACAACAACAACTAATTAATTCATTAATTTTAAAATGAGAGCTGCTTAAAAAAAAAAAAGTCCATGAAACCCCAGGTTGAACAGTTATCCCTTGTGGTCCGTCTTGTTTCATCAGCCCCACCCCCTCCCCAGGAGCGTATCTGTGGTTGTATTAGTTCATCAATAATACTCAGAGCCTGTCTCCGAAAGGTGAGACTCCAGAAGTCAGAACCACCCCACCCTGTCGCTCCTGGGAAACTGCAGCCATTCCTAATGCCAGCCAGCTGCCAGCCAGCCGGGGCTTTCCCGGCTCCTCGCGGCGTGTCCGTGGGTGCCGCCACTCCCACAGCCAGTCCACGCGCCGCGGTGCAGGTCACTCAGACCGCTCTCCCCTGCGCTTCCCCCTCCGGCTCTTCTCTTTCCCTTGCTGACGTACCTGGATGGTCTCTCCCCTGCGGGTTCTCCCTCCACCCGCAGCGGGTCCCGTCTGCCCTGCGCATGGGTGGCTGGTCCTGCGGCGTTGCTGTCCCTGTGGGTTTGGGGAGACTGCTCCTGAGCACCCACGTGGGGGTCACGTGGGTCGCAAAGGGGTGACTCGGGGCTCGGAGACTTCCCACGCCCACCTGCCTGCCTGGGGCCGAAGACTTGAAGCTCTCCCTCCAAGAACCCCTGGGATGTGCGGAGACCTGCGCCCCACCGGCTCCTAGCGAGGCTGGAGTGCATGTGCTCCGGGAGTTGGGGGAGTAATGGGCAGCCGCGGCGCAGAAACAATCACATACGGCTGTTCCTGTGGCGAAGACAGAGGGCAGGTGTTTCCCAGAGCAGTGAGGGCCCGGGTGCCTGACTCCCCGCCACACCCCACCCCCCGTGACTCCCTCGGGCTGAAGCAGCCCCCAGCCCGCTGTCCCAGCACCGTTCACTTCTACCAGCAGCGAGGCCTTCGGTATTTGGTTCGACTTCTCAGGGGCCCCTTAACTGTCTCTCCTCCCCGGCCCATTCCCCTCTCCTGGCTCTCCCCCGCCTCCTCTGAGCTCTCCACGCCCTCCCCCTCCACCGCCCTCTCCCGGCTCTCCCCCTCCCACACCCCCTCTGAGCTCCGCCCCTGTCTTGCAGAACTACTTCCCCAGCAAGCAGGACATCCTGCTGGCCAGGAAGGCCACCAAGGGCATCGTGGAGCACGACTTTGTGATCAAGAAGATCCCCTTCAAGATGGTAGACGTGGGCGGCCAGCGGTCCCAGCGCCAGAAGTGGTTCCAGTGCTTTGACGGGATCACGTCCATCCTGTTCATGGTGTCCTCCAGCGAGTACGACCAGGTGCTCATGGAGGACCGGCGCACCAACCGGCTGCTGGAGTCCATGAACATCTTCGAGACCATCGTCAACAACAAGCTCTTCGTCAACGTGTCCATCATCCTCTTCCTCAACAAGACGGACCTGCTGGTGGAGAAGGTGCGCAGCGTCGCCATCAGCAAGCACTTCCCCGACTTCCGCGGCGACCCGCACCGGCTGGAGGACGTGCAGCGCTACCTGGTGCAGTGCTTCGACCGCCGGCGCCGGAACCGCAGCAAGGCGCTCTTCCACCACTTCACCACGGCCATCGACACGGAGAACATCCGCTTCGTGTTCCACGCCGTCAAGGACACGATCCTGCAGGAGAACCTCAAGGACATCATGTTGCAGTGAGGGCCCGGCCCGCCCTCCGGCCCCGCGCGGGGCAGCCAGCACCGCGGGAGCGGCCACGCGGGCGGAGGACGGGGCTGCGATGAGCTACTGAATCCTGGGGAGGTACACTACTGAGACGCCGGCGGCAGCTGGTGGGACTGCTGTCGAGTGGCGTGGCTTTCTACAGAAACGCCATGTGCATGCCTGCGTGTGCCCAGGTGTGTGTCCGTGTGCATGTGTGCGCGCATGTGCGTGCGCGTTCTCTAACACCAGCACAGAGCGCCGGCCTGCCCGGCTCCCTCTAACCTGCAGGTCTTCCTGCCACTAACCCAGAGCCCTGCCTCACCGTAGCGTGTAGGCGACCCAGTGCACAGACGCAGGCCAGTGCGGCCGCCTCGGGGTCTCAGTGCCCCTCCCAGAGGGAACACGTTGCCTTTTAAAACTCCTGGGCCACGTCCCGGAGCCCCGCAGGCTGTGAGACGGAGCCCAGGGCCCAGCCTTGGGGGTGGGGTGGGCTCCTGGGGTGTCGTGCCTTAATGCCTGTCACCTTGCCCGCCGCATGGACAGGGCACGTCCCTCCACGTAGCATTCGGCGGTGCTTATTACTCCTGACCGCCCTGCCTGCCACCCTCTCCCCCCACGAAGACACACTCGCTGGCCTTGCAGGTGGCTGCTCCTCTGCATCGCCTCGTGCCTGCAGGTGACTGCTGTGGCGCAGCCCCGGCTTCCTGTCCGCGGCTTCTGGGAGCTGCAGGGTTAGCATAGCCCGTGTCTAGCAGGCGGCCTGTGCACCGCAGACACTGACCTTCAGGAACGCCGACCCCACACCACCTGGGTCCTGCAGACTGCCACCACCCCAGTGCCTCTTACAGCCGGCCCCTTCCCAGGCCGCCCTCCATCCGGGTCCTGTCCAGGCTCTGCCTCTAGAATTCCACACAGCACGTGCTCCCGGCTCAGGGTGCTCGCGGGCCCGGTGGAGGCCCACCCCCGCCATGTGCCACACTGTACAGTGCATTGCATTCCACTGCCCGCTGCGGGCCACTCCATGCGATTCTCGGGGGGTAGGGCTCGCCTAGCACTTGAGAGAGAAGGAAAGAGCTTCCTCGCTCGCCAGCACCAGAATCCACTGGCTTAGCCACAACCCGGGCCTGGTCCTAAGGCCACTCTGGGCCCCTCCTGTGTCCCTTGGTGCCTCCCTCGGCTCCATGTCAGCAGGCCCGGCACACGTGAGTCTGTGGCAGGGGCTGACCCAGAGGGAAGGGAGGATGCCCACTCCTGAGTCACCTGTTGTCACGGTGTTTAGCGAGGAGACGCACAGTGTGTGAGTCCTCGGGGCGTGTGCCGAGGGTCGGCTCTGGTTAGAAAGAAGTTGCTGATTGGGTGCCGCCCCTGTGGCTCTCTAGGCGCCGAGGCTGTGGCCCAGGCCCGGCCATGTGGCCTGGTGGGGAGGGGCACAGGGCAGCTCAGGCAGGCGGTTCTGAGGTCGCAGTCGCCTTCGGTGACGGGGGCGCCGGGTCTCGGGTGTGAGGAGCGGGCTGGTCCTCCCCGACCGGGAAGCGGGGCTCAGGAGAGGCTGCTGGGTCCCGGCTGGGCCCCTGGGGCCCTGAGCGCTTTGCCTGTAGTCAGGCTGACCCGTTTGCTCGCTCATTTCATGTGAGTGTGAGGACTGGGACCGTGTTGAGTGGGGCGGGCTGGCCCGGAGGCCAGGACCCTGACCAGCTCGGCCACCCCTCACCCCTGTGGGCTTCTCGCCAAGCCCGGGCGTCCCCAGCCGAGGAGGGTGTCCCCGGCGCTGCTTTAAGTCCTGGGGGCGCCTAACCGGAGAAGAAGTTACAGTTTGTGAGGCTGAACTAAACCATTTACAACTTTCTACACATAGACTAGTCCTTCTTGTTTCTGAAGCCTCGGCTTTTGTAATTTTTTTATCTTAATTTCACTGTCACCCTTGATTATTGTCTTTTGTATTGAGATGGAGGAGCAGGAGGTAGTGGTGCCTCATCTATTATTGCAAAAATGTAACAATAAACTTCCTCAAATAAGACGCGTTTCTTCTGCTTACACTCTACACATAAGAACACGTGGGGTTGCTGAAGTATTTTTTAGCTCCTCAGTTTGTAGAGAATTGTTCCAGATGCTGAGTGACAGCTCTGCGATGATCGCACTCCAGCGCATTTCTTTCCTTACGAGTTGGGTTAACTCCCCGAGAGCAGGCACCGATCCGGGGGCAGGATCCTCAGCGTGGCCGTGACCCCCGGGGGGACAGTCACTCCTGCAGGTGAGCGCGGCGTTAGGACGGGGTGTCCGCGTGGGCTCCAGGCGGCCCTCGCACCGGATTGGCGCGGCTGTGAGCGTCTGGTTTGCCATTGGACCGCCTCCAGCCTCTCGGTGTTTATTAAAGTAAATCCTTAGTTTTTCTCTCCTCAGTAGCAAGTACCACTCAGCCCGGTGGCGTGCTCAGCGACTGAGCATCGACCTACAAACCAGGAGGTCACGGTTCGATTCCCAGTCAGGGCACATGCCCAGGCTGCAGGCTCGACCCCCGGTGTGGGCGTGCAGGAGGCAGCCGATCGATGATTCTCTCTCATCATGGGTGTTTCTCTCTCTCCCTCTCTGAAATCAATAAAAATACATTTTTTAAAATACCACTCAGCACTCAGAACCAACATTAAGTTCCGTTTTCAGACCCAAAAATTCAGCCAGTGACGCTGACGCCGGTCTGCTCGCAGGCTCGCTGCGATGAGAATCCGGTTCACTCCACGTGCTAATGGCCGGCCACACGGCGGCTGGCACAGGTGATGCGGGAACAAAGGCCTCCAAGCACTGCTTCCCACGGGCAGGAGTGGCGAGACGCCCCCAGTGGTGACCGCCGGCTGCGCGGGATCCACTGTGGAGCGAGGGCGAGAGGCTGTGGCGTGCTGGCCGTCTCCCCACTGACAGACGGGCAGGAGCAGCGTGGAGGGAGATGGCCATGGTGCCTCCCTCCCAGCTGTCCCCTGGCCCCCTGCCTCCCCTGCCCCAGCAGCTCCTCCCAGAGCAGCCGAGCCGAGGGAGGCCTACACCTGATGCTCATTTCAGACCGGTGTTACCTGAGGCAGGTGTGAGGACCGGGAGGATGGTCGCCCTTGTTGCTGTAAGACAGTGCAGGGGAGAGGGATGCGTGGGCTCAGACCCACTGAGGCCGCCCGGGCACCTCCTGCTCTCTTTGGCCTCCTGTTGGCAGGTGAGTGTGCCCCCAAGTGTTAGGACCAGGCCCCACTGACCACGGGCCATTGGGAGGCCATAACATGGACACGTGGTGAGGACAGCTTGGTGCTGAGAATGTCCGTGAACCCACAGGGATGCCGAGGTGGCCTCGCTGAGGTGACGTTGACGCTGTGCTCTGGGCAGAAGCTGGTATGGGTGCGGGGGGTGCGTGCAGGAGAGATGCGCTCAAGATGCGGGTGCTGTCTGGAGTCCAGGAGGCAGGGCCTGCGAGGGCCGAGGGGCCCCCAGGGGACAGGCCGAGAGCCCGGGGTGCCAGGCCTGGCCCAGCTCCACCCAACACAGTGGATTAAAGTGTTTGGGTGATAGCCTCCCGTGGGACCGACTGACTTGGTTTCTGGTTGGCTGTTTGAGAGCCTGGTGTCCTGGGAGGCTGAGGGGACACAGCCGGCCTTGCGGCCTCTCCGGGGCCACTCCTTGGGCCGAAGAGGCGAACATTGCGTTCGGGCGCCTCCACTGAGCCGGTCCTGGCCGCCTGGCCTTCATCACAGTGGGGAACTGGGTGGACACGGAGTGGACATTTCTTGGAAACTGCTTTTTAAAATAGCCCCTGCCCGAGCTTGTTTTCATTTGCCTCTTTACCCGAGAAGCTGGTCTAAAAATAAACCTGTTATTCCGGGTTCTCGTTAATCAAGGTGCTGGGCCAGGGGGCTGCTGGCCGTTTCTCCCTGATTTACGGGGTTTCAGCAGCTCTTCGTGCGCAGCTTGGCGAAGCGGAGGGTCTCTTGGCTCGTTCCCAGCGTTGAGCTTTCCCGGCCTTCGTTCCGAGGGCCATAAACTGGCCAGGAGCTGTTTCCTTGCAGTGGGCTCCTCTGTGTTCAGTGGCCCCACTGAGCCAGGACTAATCCAGTTACCCGCGGGCTGGGGCGGGGACAGACAGTGTCCCTGTGCTGGCTCCCGGGCCCCCAGGCCACCCCGGGGTCCCTGCGCCTGCCCGGGGAAGCCCTGCTCCTCCCTGCTCCTCCCGGCCTCGGGGATAAAAATATTCCTGCCGGGACGCGCCCTCTCTATGCACACAGGGCCTCGGAGCGGCAGCTGGGGCCTGTTTAGGTTGGCATCTTCGCCCGAGGCTGGCCACCCACCTGGCGGCGGGGACCTCCCGAGTCTGGGGGAAGGTGCAGCAGCTTCTCTCAGGACCAGGCCGGGCAGGGCCGAGCAGCCGCCGGGAGCCAGCTGCGTCTCCCACCTGGCGCCTCCTTCCTGCTCACACTGCCCAGGTGCGTCTCTAAGAAAGACCCAGAGCTCAGGGGTCGGTGCCAACCAGGCCTGCTCAGCAGCCCCCAGCCCAGCGGGCCTCCTGGGCCACAGCAGGGCATCGCCTGGTGGGGCGCTTCTAGACTGAGGCTGATGGTGGCCGCGCTCCCAGGGGAGGGGTTCCAGCAGCCGCCCGGCCCGGCGGGTCTGCAGAGCCGCTGCGTGGCCTGTGTTGGACCTTCTGTGTGCACCGCCCGGAGCATGTGGCCTTTGAACGTGGTGGGGTGTAGTTTGTACCCGGAGCTGTAACATTAGCCGGGTGGCTACGCCGGTGGGTGCCTATTTTGTTCTCTACGCCCTTTTGGAGATTTATTTCCTCCCAGAAAAGGCTGAATCAGATGTCCCAAGGGCCAGTATCAGCAAGGCCACATCCCTCCTCCCTGCCCCTCGCTCCCCAACCGTGGCCCCCGCCCCTCCCCGCATCGAGGCGAACTTCACTGGCCCGTCTGCTGGGGCTGTGGGTGGGCGGGGCTTAGGTGGGTGGGCGGGGCTTAGGTGGTGGGCTAGGGCCTGGTGGGTGGGGCTTGGTTGGGGCGGGGCTTAGATGGGTGCGATGGGGCTTGGTTGGGGCGGGGCTTAGGTGGGTGCGATGGGTGCCATGCGGCTTGGTTGGGGCGGGAGGAAGGACCCAGAATGACTCTCCCCAGGTGACTGTGGCCTCGGGAGAAGGGAAACAGGCCAGGAATCGGGGTCAGGGCGGCGCGGAGGCGCTGTGTCCCTGGGACGGGCCTGGCTGCTCGGCCCCTTCATCAGGACGCAGCTGGGCGTGCGTTCGAGTTCTCGGGGCTGGACGGCCGGCCGCACCGCACACGGGAGCTGCGGGAGGGACTGGCCTGACCCCCTCGCCGGGCTCCGAGCTGGGCGAGTGCCCCGCAGCCCCCCGCCCGCCCCGCTGGGAGCAGGCCCGTGGGAGCAGGCCCGTGGGAGCAGGCCCGTGGGAGCAGGCCCGTGGCCCCGTGGGAGCAGGCCCGTGGCCCCGGCCCCGTGGGAGCAGGCCCCGTGGGAGCAGGCCCGTGGCCCCGGCCCCGTGGGAGCAGGCCCGTGGGAGCAGGCCCGTGGGAGCAGGCCCGTGGGAGCAGGCCCGTGGCCCCGTGGGAGCAGGCCCGTGGCCCCGGCCCCGTGGGAGCAGGCCCGTGGGAGCAGGCCCGTGGGAGCAGGCCCGTGGCCCCGTGGGAGCAGGTCCGTGGGAGCAGGCCCGTGTCCCCGGCCCCGTGGGAGCAGGCCCGTGGCCCCGGAAAGGTGGTCAGCTCTGGCTCCGGGGGGCACATGTCTCTCAGGAAGGCAGTGGCCACGGCAAAACCCTAAGCCACGTTTTAACTCAGATGCCCTGGTGGCCTCCCCGGTTCCAGCGAGTGACCTCCTGCAGGAGCAGAAGGAAATGAGGCCACAGGATCGGAAGGGGCGGGTTTCCCACGTTCCCCTGCTCACCTGCGCTGGGCGCACCTCGCCGTCCGCCTTGGGCCTGGGTGGGTCTTGCCAGACGGCGGCCAGGCCCCCCGCAGCCTGTCAGGGGGACGCCCCGTCTGGGCCGGAATCCTGCCCTTGGAACCCGCACCGCGGGAGGAAGCCCGGGCCTGCGGACAGAGCGAGGCCCCGCCCCTGGGGCGGCCCCGCGGCCGGGCTCCGCCCACACCGCGGGCTCCGCCCACACCGCGGGCTCCGCCCACACCGCGGGCTCCGCCCACACCGCGGGCTCCGCCCACACCGCGGGCTCCAGCGGGCGGTGGCGCTGAGATTTTACAACTTCCGGGGATAGGATGCCCCGCGGTGCCTCATGCCGCCGGCAGAGGGCAGCACGGCCACGCGGGCTGGGCGGACAGGAGCGCCTGCCTCGGGCCTGTGGGGGCTGCCCTCCCTCCGGGACAGACAGACAGACAGACGCCTCTCGTCCCTCCTCCTCCCCAGCGCCACCTGCCCCAGGCTCCGGGCTAAGGATGCAGTAAGACCTCGGGGCTCGGCACCCCGCGCTCCCACAGTGCAGACAGGGCCGAGGTCTGGGGGGGCCTCGTGCAGGCTGAGCGCCCCCTGCAGGACGCAGCCAGGGGCAGCTCCTCCGGCCCAGCAGGTGGCCGAGTTCAGGGCCTGTGACCTGAGGGGCAGCCCCAGGGGACCCTGAGCGCCCTGGGTGAGGCCAGATGGCCAGGATGTGGTCTGAGTGACCTCGGGGAGTAAGGGGACAGACCTGCCCACGTGGGGGTACACGGAAGACCCACCCCAACTTAAACTGGACCCCTGAAGGGCTGTGCTCCTAGGGTAGGAATGGGTCAGTTACACCTCTCCCCGCCCTGCTCCACAGCCAGGGAGCGTTTCTCAGAGGCATCGAGCAGCACACACTTAAAGGTGCCACGACCCTGCGCAAAGGGCACCACGAGGGCGCTGTGAAGCGAGGCGGGCAGGTGGTCGGACTGCTCGCCCTCCCGCACCCTCGGCCTCGGCACCGTCGTCGGGTGTGCCACGTGACCCAGTCTGAGCCGGGGACGGTAGGTGACGTGTGTGACTTCTGATCCTCCCAGGCCCCCTTCCTCGGTGTTCGAGGTTGAGCCGCCCTTGCCTGCCTGAGCTGAACCCACTTGGTCGGGATAGGGAATTCGACGGACACGTCGTTGGATTCCTTATTTTGTTGAGGATTTTTACGTCTGAGTTCATGAGAGAGGCCTCGCCTTCTTGGACCGTCTCTGTCTGGATGTGGTGTTTGGGTGATGCCGGCTTCGGCAAGCGAGTCGGGAAAGTCCCTCTGTTCTGCACTCCAGAAGCATTGCAGAGAGTGGGTCAACGTGACCACGGAGCCCCCCTGCCTGGGGGAGGCGTGAGCTCTGAGTCACTGGATGCTTAGGGCGATTCTGGGGGTTGCGGCTGGAAGCCCGGCCATGGGTGGATCGGGGGCCACCATCATGAGAAGCCAGGGTCCAGCACCAGGCCCCGTCCAGGCGGAGCTCGGTGCTTGGACCCTTGGTCATCCCAGAGGCCTGGGGCCCAAGGGCAGACCCACAGGCCAGAAGCCGGTGGCTGCCACGGGAGGTCCCTCCTCGCCCCTCCTCCTGGCCGGCGTCTCAGACACGGCGCGGACTCAGTGGCCCGTCATAGGTGTTTATTTTTAGTAGAAAATAAGCCACTTTAATAACACTTTCAAACACGTGACTGACCACTGGTCTTCCCCGGCCTGGCTCCCGAGGGTCCCTGTGCAGCCAGCCGAGCTGGGGCCCGGGGCCTGAGGGAGGGACAGGGCAGGGAGGTCACGAGGGGGCAGGGGGGTCGCTGCGGCCCTCAGTAGCAGTCGGCCTCGTTGTCCCCCCGGAGGCCCACGGTGGCCAGCATGTCCTGCAGGAGCGACTGGGGGTTCCGCTCCACGTGGTCACTGCTCTCGGCCAGCGCCCCCCGGAGGCCCTCCAGGTCCATGGACCGCAGCACGGCCAGCACGGCCTCAGGCTCCAGGGGCCCCAGGGGCTGGCCCTGCTCGCCCGCCCGCCACCTCTGCAGGGCGGCCTCCACGGGGGCCACGTCAGGGCTGCCCCCGGCCTCCTGCACGCCGTCCCCGGGGGCAGCCTGGTCCCGCAGGAAGAGGAGGAGGTCACAGGACTTCTGGGCCACGGGCCGGTCGTAGTCAAACAGGGCGCACAAGGCGAACTCCACGAGCTGCACGCGGCAGGAGGCGCGCAGGGCCTGGGCCACGCGGCCAGGGGCGGCCTCCGGCCTCAGCGTGGGGGCCGGGGGAGTCGGGCGGGCCCAGCGTCTGCTCCAGGAACGCCCGCGCCAGCTCCAGGCCCCGGGCCCGGACCTCCCAGTCCAGGTCCCGGCTCGCCGCCTGGAGCACCCTGGCCACGAAGCGCTCCGTGTCCTCGGCCACCTCGGCATGGCCGTCCCGCAGCCACTGGGTGAAGACCTGCATGGCGGCCCGGCGGGGGAAGCCCTCCGTGTCGGCAGCCAGCACGTGCAGCAGCTCCAGAAGCAGGCTCTTCTGCAGACGGGAGGGTGCGGGCGGGCGGAGGGTGAGTGCCCACCGTGGAGTGCAGGGAGCCCCCAAACCCGCCCACAGGCCTCAGGCTAAGCACGTGCCCCTCGCCCTGTACGTGCTCATCTGTCACGGGAGGGGGGTGACCGCATCCACGCAATGGGGTGCTGGGAGCTGAGGGGGAGACCCGGGACGTGCTGGACAGAGCCCTGCCCCAGGCCCTGCCGCCGCCCACCTGCGGGCCTCCCGGGTGCTCAGGGCCGGCGGGGGTGGCGTGCAGCCCTCGGCTGGAGAGCTGCCCCACGGCGGTCACGGCGCTGGCTCGGACGTAGCTCTCAGGGTCCTGCAGGAGCTGCTGCGCGAGCTCGGGCACCTCGGACGCCAGGAGCGCATGTCGGAAGCCGGCCTGTCCTGAGGGTGCGAGCGCCACAGCCAGCTGTGACGGAGCTGAGCCCGCAGCCTCGCCCTCTCCCCGGCAGCCTCTCTGGTCCAGGCTCCAAAGCCAACCGGGTGACCAGCGCAGGTGCCACAGCCCGCCCGCCGCCGCACTCACCTGCCCAGTGTCCGACCACCTGGGTCAGGAACTCGAGGCCCGAGTCCCGCACCTCCCAGCAGGGGCTGCACAGACGCCTCTGCAGCACAGGGAGAAGCTCTGGGGCGGGAGGGGGTCAGAGTGGCCCCGCCCCTCCCGGCCCCGCCCGGCCCTGTGGCTCCCGGGTGTGCCCTGCGGGAGGCCGGGTTACCTGTGAGGAACAGCTGGGTGGGGGGATCCAGGGCGCAGCAGCCGGGGGGCGTGGGGGCGCTCAGGAGCCACTGCAGCGTGGCCTGGAAGGCCTTCTTCAGAACCTGGGGAGGGCGGGGCTGCAGGCCGGGAGGGAGCGCCCCCGCCCTGCCTACCACCTGCGCCCCGCCCTCCCTGTGCCCGTGCCCCGCCCCACCATGGGGGTCAGATGGGCTGGAAGCAGAAGGGGCCTCCAGAGGAGCAAGGGGAGGGGAGGGCGGAGGCAGCCTCCTGGGGACCTCACTCCTGGGGAAACGCAATTTCTGCCCAAGACACAAGAAACTAGCAGGCGCCTCTGCCTCAAGCCCCGGGGATCTGGGGCCTCGCCCACTCCCACTGCTGCTCGGTGCGTGGGTGGGAGTCACTGTCACCCCCTCCCCAGGGCCCGCTCAACCGCGGGGCTAGAGGACGGTGCGTCTGCAGGAAACACCAGGCACCAGGGCAGGGTCCCCGGGCTCTGGGCCACCTCTCCCGGCTGAACCCGTGCGCAGCCCCCTCCTGCCCTCCCCACCCAGCACCCAGCGCCCCATTCAGCCAGGCCCGGCCGAACCCGCAGCCGCCTGCCCCTTGGAACTCACTGGGGAAGCACACTGGCCTGGTCGGAGGCCTGCAGGGCGCCCCCACCTCTGCCCCGCCCCCGCCCCCCAGGCCTGCCCCCCAGCCTGTACCGTGGGGCTGGAGTCGGGGCTCCGGAGGTAATCCAGGAGGACGGCAAACACCTGCGTCACCAGCTCTGGGGGCCCTGGGACAGACGTGGTGGGTGGAACCCTCACCGCCCGCCCTGGGCTCCCAGACCCGCCACAGGGAGTGTCCCCCGACCCCCACAGGACAACAGCCCAGGATGTCCTGAGCAGGGAGGGAAGGGCGGCCTGTGGGACCTGCTCAACCCAGCCGAGCACGCCGCACCCTCGCTCACCTGTGTCCTCAGACAGCGCCCCCAGGAAGCCGAGGGCCGCGCGCTGGACGCGGACACAGCCGGCCAGGATAGCACAGAGGCGGCCCCCCACGTCGGAGCCGGAGGCGGGCACCGCTGAGCCATTGCAGAACCGCAGGACCGTCACTGCGGCGCCCAGCAGGGGCGCCTGGGGCCAGGGCGCGGGGCGCTGGGGCTGCAGGAAGAGGGGGTCAGCGGGGTCAGGGGCTGCTGCCCGCTGCCCGGGGGACGCAGGCCGGGCCACACCTACCAGGGGCTGCAGCAGCTCCAGGTGGGCCAGGGTCTGGCACAGGAGCCCCACGCAGGCCGACCGCGAGGACAGGAGCGTGTCCGCCGCCGCCGAATCGCCCTCAGGCCCGGCCGTCAAGCCTGCGGGGACCAGAAACAGCTCCCGGTCAGCGGCACGTCCCGCAGGCCGCACAGGCCTCGCCACCATCACCAACCCCAGCCACCCCCACGCCAGCGACTAGGAGGGAAGTTCCAAGCAGGGGCTCGTCAGGTGACCGCAGCCGACCAGGCTGGGCCCAAGCCCGGTCCAGGGCTCCCCAGGCCGAGGCCCCGCCGTCCCACCACCCATCCTGGGGCGGCTTCTGCGCCAGGAGCTCCTCTCTGTGCCCGCCACGGGCCACAGTGCACACCTGGCCCTTCTCTACCCCTCCCCGCCGTGAGGCTGAAGTGCCAAGTCCCGGAGCCCAGCCAGGCGGGCGAGGCGGCTGCTCTTGCCACGTGGTGCCCACGGGGGCCACGCGCCCACTGACTCGGGTGGGGATGGGAAGAGAGCAGCAGAGCTGGGTGGCCCCGTCCCACCCTTCACCCCTGGTTGGGGTGGCGCCCTACTGCCTCCCTGACCGAGGTCCCGTCCTCCCACGCGGTCTGCCCTGCCCAGCAGTACCTGGGGGCGCGGGGGCCTGCGCGGCAGCCTTCAGGACACAGGCCAGGGGCTGGAGGAGGACAGCGAAGGCCTGGGTGCTCAGGGCCTGGGGACTGAGGACAGAGGGCACGGTGAACCCTGCTCCCACCCCAGGCGAGCGGCTACCTCGAATGGCCCAGCCAGTGGGCAGAGGGACAGTGCCAGCACCTGGACACGCCCTGAGAGGCAGCTTCCTACAGGCACCAGGACAGGTACCCAGGCCCCAGGCGGGTGGGGACGGTGGGAGCAGCTAGGAAATGCCCACGGCCTGGCCACACCGCCTGGACAGTGCTGCTCAGACCGTGGACAGCGAGGCCCCGCCCGCCCGCACTCACCAGTCCTGCAGGGTCAGCAGCCCCAGAGCCAGGGGCCCCGCGTATGCGGGCCTCAGGCGGCCCAGAGCCCGTGCCACCGTCTCCCACAGGCTGCGGTCAGAGCTCAGCGTGGGGGACCTGCAGAGACGGGCCCGGCAAGCGAAGTGAGTCCGGCCCAGCGGGGACGTAGGTCCCTCCCAGGGGCGCAGGCGTCCAGACCCTCCGGTGGCCCCTCTACTCCCGGCGTATCAGCCACCCTGAGGCTCCCGAGAAAACCAGCACCCCTCTGCCCCCTTTGCCCCCCGGGGCTGACCGGGCCACGCTGAGGAGGAGGTCCACCAGCGAGTGTGCGGCTGGCACCGGGTCTTTCTCGAGCAGACAGGCCACCAGGGGACTCAGCCGCACCCAGAGGACCTGCGTCCATGGGCGGTGGCAGTGCCCGAACGTGGTGGTCAGGACGTTGAGGGCCTGCGTGACCCGCGGGGCGGCGGGGGAGCACAGGGACTCCTCGATGTGGCCCACAATCGTCTGGGCACTGGCCGGCCAGTCGCACACCTGGGGACCGGGGGGGCCCTCGGCCTGGCCCCGCAGAGACAGGCCCAGGATGTGCGCCAGGAGCTGCCCGGCCGCCGAGGCCACGAACAGGCTGGAGTCTCCCTGCAGGGCAACCACGGTGTCCAGGGCACCTGGGGGGAGACAGCTCAGCAGGATGGGCTGACCACGGGGACACACAGCGCCAAGCAGCTCCCTCATTAGCAGCAGCACCTCGGGGGAGAGCCTGACCCCCACGGCCGAGGGACCAGCGGAGGCCCAGCGTCCTCTGCTCAGGAGCCCAAGCGCCCGAGCTGGGCGGCGGGTCAGCGCCGTTTGCTGTCGGGCGTTAAGCCCACAGCGCCCCAATCCTTCCTCTTAGTTCCAAAGCCGCTGCTGGGCCTCAGCTGCGAGCAAGGATGCTCCCACTCTTGAGGGGCCTCCCGCCCCCCGGTCGCCCCAGGGCTCCTCACACAGCCCGACATGCCTCCCACCGCCCCGCGGGCCAGGTGAGGAGGTCTCCGGGGCCTCGCAGCAGCGGCATAGCGAGGCCACAGCGGGCAGGCGGGGGGCACTCACCGAGGTCGGCCAGGAAGTGCAGGGCGCTGGGGTGCTGGGCCAGGGAGCGCAGGCCCTGGATCCAGCCGCTGCGCACAGTGGGCGCCGTCCAGGCCGCTCCGCCGAGGGGGCCCGCCTCCCCGAAGAGCCCGGGCAGCAACTCCCCCTGCTGGAGTGAAGAGGAGTGGGCCCTGGCCTTGCCCGGGGCAGGCGGCTGGCTCTCCGCTCGGGGCCCTGGGCAGCTGTGCTGGGAGGGGCAGGCGGCCCCGGAGCCCCGTCTAAATAAAGGCTGGTCGATCCTGTTGGTTCGTCTCAGGAATCCTCCCCGAGCAGCACCCCAGCGTCACCTCCAAGGGCACCTCTGGCCATGACATCCTGGCTTAATGACCCCCATGGTCTCCAAGCCTCCTGGCCCAGCCTGGGGGACCATCAGGGCACACCCACCTCCAGGTGTCCCCACCTGGATGCCCCCGCACGCCCGGGGGTCCGGCTGTCCCCTGCCCCACTCCATCCCTTTACAAGACAAGCAACACCGCGGAGACGGGGGCGGGGGCGGGTGACGGCCACCCCTGCTTTATGCGCCTGCGGGGAAAAGGCTCACCTGCAGGAACTGGAAGCAGTCCTCCTGGGCAGCAAGCAGGCCCGCGAGGCGGAGCGAGAAGGCGAGGACGCGGGGACTCAGGCCCTGGGCCTTCAGCGCCTGGAGCAGCAGCTCCACCAGGCAGGGGCTGTCCCGCAGCAGCTGCAGGCTGGACCCTGGACAACGGCCCCCGGAGCCGTCACTACACAGCCACGCGTGCCAGAGGGCTGCTCTCCCGGCTGCTCTCCCGGCTGGCAGCTGCCCCCCATCTCGGGCCTTCAGAGGGAGCAGGCTGACGGGAGGACACGTTTGCCACAACGGCCGCGAAGGTTGGGAACAAACTAGAAGGCCAGCACCTCCGCCCAGGCCGGGGGCGCAGACAGGAAGTGCAGGGCCGGAGCCTGACGGAGCCTGACCGGGTTCGGTCTCGCTAATCATGAAAGAGGTGCCAGTTCCCGCGGGGACCATCCTGGCCTCAAGCGGACACTTTCTTCTTACGCTGAGCGAACCGGATGCCAGAAGCACACAGGACGGCCACGCCTGCCGACCCCGCACCTGAGCTCTACCCTCACCTACGCCCAGTCCCTGCCGGTCACCGACCGGGGAGGCAACTCGGAGGAAGGCGGGTCCCAACGAGGGCCCCAGCGAGGACTCGGGACACGGAGCTTCGGGGAGACGGAACGGACAGAGCGAGGAAGAGGGGGGCAGAGCAGCAAGAAGGGCGACCCACGGACATGCGGGAAACGTAAAGGCGCCCGCCCGCTCTAAGGGTTAGGGTTAGGGTTAGGGTTAGGGTTAGGGTTAGGGTGGGCTTCGGGAGGGATTTAAAATAAGACACTCAAAACACCAGGCAGCCAGGGCCCAGGGGTCGTGCTGCCCGGAGTCACCGCGCGAAGACCCAGCGGCGCACCGAGGAGATGCTCGCTAACTGGCCACGCTCACCCGTGCACGCGGGAGGGTGACCGCTACGGAACGGGCGTGGGACGCGCAACTTCAAAGCCGGAAGAAAGGGGTGAAAAAACCGAAAGCTTTATCCGTCCCATGGAGGGCAGGACAAGGAGGAAAAAGGAGCAAAGACACAGGAAAACATACAAGAACGTGGTGAAGACAGGTTCAAAGGTCACAGGGAACACATGAAGCAGGCCCCGCCGCTCGGTCACAGCGAGAGCCACCGGCCGGCGCACTGGGGACAGGAGATGGCAAGGCGTGGACGGGGGCCGGCCAGGCTGAGCGGCGAATTCTAACCGGAAAAAGCGGCTTCAGCACAGAAGCACTCGGGGCTTCGGAGGGAAGCCATTCCAGAGGAGACGGAACTGCAGGAGCCTGCTCGCTCCCAACGTCAAGGCTCATGAAGGGAAAAGAATTTCCAAAGGGAAGTGTGGGGCCCATAGTCTCCGTGGAAGGTGTTTACACGCCTCGCAGAAACAACCAAGCCACGTGAGCAGGAACAACAAACACGTGAACTAAGGAACCGGCATGGAGCTATGTAGACGGAACACAGGCAAAGTGAGGGCCGGCCTTGGGGGTGAGGGGGGTGGGGGAACCAGGCCTCTTTGGGGATAAAAATGTTGCAAAATGAGATTGTGGCGATGGCTGCACAGCCCCGTAAATGCACTAAAAGCCCCTGAGTGTGCACTTTACATGGGTCAGCTGCACAGCGTATCAACTCCATCCCAACAAAGCTGCTCAAAACTACTGCTTTACCTGTGACTACAGCCCTGGCCGGTGTGGCTCAGTGGATAGAGCATCAGCCTGCAGACTGAAGTGTCCCGGGTTCGATTCTTGTTAGGGGCACATGCCTGGGTTGCGGGCTTGATCCGCAGTAGGGGACGTGCAGGAGGCAGCCAATCGATGATTCTCTCCCATCATGGATGTTTCTACCTCTCTTTCCCTTCTGAATTCCCCTCTGAATTCAATAAAGATATATTTAGCCAAAACTGGTGAGGCTCAGTGGATAGAGCGTCGACCTTCGGACTGAAGGGTCCCGGGTTCGATTCCGGTCAAGGGCATGTGCCTTGGTTGCGGGCTCATCCCCACTGAGGGGTGTGCAGGAGGCAGCTGATCGATGTTTCTCTCTCACCGATGTTTCTAACTCTCTATCCCTCTCCCTTCCCCTCTGTAAAAAATCAATAAAATATATTAAAAAGAAAAAAAGATATATTTAAATAAGTAAGTAAATAACGTGGCTTAGGAACAAGGCCACCAGAGAGGACTCTGCACACACCAGGACACAGCACCAAGCAGCAGGCTCTACAGAACATTTGCCAGAGCTCCCTGTGAAACGCGCCTCCATCACACCTCAACAGGTGTGCGGAAAGTGAAGGACAGACATGTCTACCTCCGATGAAATAAATTAGCAACCGACAGGGGAGACTAAAGGAAACCCACGCTGTGAATCTAAAAGATACCCTTTTAAGTAGTTTGTGGCCGAAGGAAATAATCATCACGGGAAGTATGACATACCTGGATCTAAATCACAACAAAAGCCCTGTCCAGCGAAACCTGCAGGGAGGGCGGGCGGAAGGGGCCCTTTCAGAGAAGCGTGTGGCCCTGAACGCGTGTTGTAGAAAACAAGGAAGACCTAGATGTTCACCCCAAAAGAGAGCAAAAGATGAGGGGGAAAAGAGCAGAAGCCAACGGCGGAGCATGGTGGCGCTGTTCATAACAATGAGACGTTAGAGACAGGATCACCTTACAATGGAGAAGGAATGAGATGGAGCACAGTGAAGGACAGTCAGTAAATCCACCTGCTCCGTGCAGAAAGCGCCTGCTATAAGGTAAGAGGGAAACGGCAAGACACCAAACTGTCCTGTGATGGGACCTCGTTCTTGTAAGAAAAACACGGCTCCGTGTACGGAAAACGGCCGGCAGGAAGTGAAAGGTGGGCGATTTAATGTTCCTCTTTACTCCTTTGGGCGGGTGAAGTTTTGGCATATCTCTACTGATTTCAGAGAGGAAGGGAGAGGGATAGAAACATCCATGATGAGAGAGAATCGCTGATCAGCTGCCTCCTGCACGCCCCACACTGGGGATCGAGCCCACAACCGGGACATGTGCCCTGACCGGGAATCGAACCCTGACCTCCCGGTTCGTTGGTCGATGCTCAACCCCTGAGCCGCCAGCTGGGCATGTGGTTGAAGGTTTACATAAAGAATATGTATTACGCCCCTGGCTGGTGTGTTCAGTGATTAGAGTGTCGGCCTTGCACGGGAGGTTTCTCGGGTTCGGTTCCCGGTCAAGGAATGCCTGGGCTGCAGGTCTGATCCCAGCCCCGGTCTGGGCATGTGCAGGAGGCAACCACATCGATGTTTCTCTCTCCCCCTCCGTCCCTTCAATCTTCTCTAAAAACCAACGGAAAAAAATATCAGAATTTAAAAAAAAGTTTTACTTTCATAATCAGAGAGAAAACAAAGCCGACTTCTTAAGAAACCAAGAAAAATACATTGAGAACAGGAAAATGAGTGCGCCCACGCCCTCGGCAGCCACCTAGCCGGACCGAACTGCGGAGGCCTGAATCGGGCTGGAATCGGTAGCACTTCCAGCTGCAGCTCGCGCTCCCTGATCACTCCCTCACCCTGGTGTGTCCCCAAGCAGCCAGGGGGGCTCCTCACGGTGTGAAGGAAGGACACTGACCAGATGGGGACCCCTCCTCCAGGATGGGGGAGCCCTGTGCACCCTCTGGCCTCTGGGCCAAGTCGAGAACAGCGCCCCTTACCGGCTTCAGTGACGGTTTTAAACCAGTCCAGCAGCTTCTCCAAGCAGGTGTCATCTGCCACGGGCTGCCTGGGGTCTGCCAGAGCCGCACAGAGAGCCGGGAGGAGCTGGGAACACTCGGGGTCCATGACGAGGCCGGGGGTCCTGCGAAGGGAACGTCAGGGCCGGCCCGCACCAGCCCTAGTCGCAAGCAGCGCCCACGCCTGCTCGGGGCCCAGGACGGCCACACAGCGGGCGGATCACAGCGATCACAGCCCTGGGGTGACGCGAGGTGACGCGGGGTGACGCAGGCACGGAGGCCGAGCCTCAGCCTGGGGGTGGGCGAGCTGGACGGAGGTCTAGAGCAAGCCGGGCCCTGACTCCCGGTCGCGGGGCTGCGGGGGAGTCAGTCTGGTGTCGTCCACGAGGCCTTAGGCGCTCAGAGCTGCCAACCGTGGACGCTGGTGGGAGGGCAAGAGCAGGATGCCCACGGGGCTGCGGGTGGGGCCGCGATGGGGTGTGGGTCCGTCCGGGGCAGCTGGGTGCTCAGGTGCGTCTGAGTCCGGAAGCACTGCGGCCAGCGGTGTGCGCCCACACGGCCCGTCCCTGCCGAGCCGGGGGTGCACCTGCGTGCGGGCCTGGGCGAGGCCGGGGGCCCTCGTGCACACGCGGTAACACGCGCCCCGAGTGCAGTGCGTGACCTAGAAACAGCCCGGGGTCAGGCAGCGCTTTGGGGTGGCCGGAGGCTCTGTCGGGTCAGGAGGTCCGCCCGGGTCGGGGTGTCCGTCTCCACCCGGGCGAGGCTAGGTCCCTGCACAGCAGCCCTCTCCGCAGCTCGGAGGCCGCCTGAGGCCTGTGCACCCCGCGCGGGCGCCGGGCCCGGCAGCCAGGAAGGGCCACAGGGATCGGGGACGGCGGCCGCGGTGCCGCCGGGACCCAGCCGGGGCCGCGCACGCCAAGCCCAGGCGGCTCCCCGCCTTCGCCCGAGGTCCCGATCCCTCCGACCTGCACCGAGACCGCGACCCTTCCGCTCAGTTCACCCACTCCCGGTCCGCCCGCCGCCGAGGCCCCGCCGCCGAGGCCCCGCCCCTCCCCACAGGCCCCGCCCCGGGCCGCACCATCTGCCAAACCTGGAGGGGGAGGACGGGGACGGCGGGCATGGGAACGACGAGAGCTCCCGAGAGACCACTCTAGAGCCCGCAGGGCCAGAGTTAGGGCACAGGGTCCACGTGAAAGGCGTTGGGGGCAGGCCAGCGCCAAACCGGCCGCCCCTACCGAGAACATCCCCCCGACGGGATACTCAGTGGTACGTGCCAGAGCGTCCGGCGGGCCTAGCGCCAGGAAGGCGGGGCCCCAGGAAGGGGCGGGACTACTCCCGGAAGGGGCGTGGCCCATCCGGGCTGGGGCCCTCCGGGCGGGAACGGGGGCGGAGCACGTGCCCGGAGGGGGCGTCTTCACCCTCGAGGCAGAGCCCGCGGTCCTTCGGCCCCACAGCTGGGCCCTCAGCGGCCCGCGGTCCCCAAGGCCAGCGGGTCCGCCAGGCTCCTCCGTACCGTCAGTTTCAGCCGCCTTTGGCGGAATGCCTGACCCGCGGTGTAAGGAGAAGGGAACAGAGTTCCTGCGTGCTAACGTGAAAAGGGAGCTTATTTTACTCTAACGCGTTCATTTTGGTGCGGGAGCCACTTCGGACCACACCCTGCCCGATCCTCACCCTCCCGGGCGCTCCGAACTACGTGGGGAAGCGGCGTGAGCCGCCCCGGGGCTCCCTCCCGTGAACCCGCGGTTCTGCAGCGCCTGCAGGCGGCGCTCTCGCCGTCCCCTCGGGCGAGGAAACTGAGGCACAGAGGCGCACTCCCGCCCCGCGACCAGCTCCCCGGCTTCTCGCGGGAAGGGCGGCGACGCCGTGCGGCCTGCAGAGCCCGGAGGCCGGCTCCCCGCGCCGCGCCGCCGGGAGCGCAGCCGGTCGGCCCGCCCGCGGGGGGGGGGGGGGGGGGGGGGCGGTGCCGCGCACGCGCACTGTCGGCCCGGCGCGCCCGGCGCCACATCCGGGGCCCGCGCGGTTGCCATGGCAGCGGGGTCGCGGCGGGCGCGCGGACGGGTCTGGAGGTGGCGGGCCGGCGGGCGGCCCGCGGAGCCTCAGAAGCGGACCGCCGCGCCCGCAGCGGCGCAGCCATGTCGCTGGGCGCCGGGGACCCGGCCTCGGAGGCGGTAAGCGCGGTGCGCGGGCCTCCGCCCCTCCCGCTCGCGGTCTGCCGGCGGGGGGCGGCGGGGGGCGCACGCCGCGGCCGCCGGTGGCCGCCGCCCTGATTGTTGCGGCACAAGAGCGGCCGCAGCCCCGCGCACGTGCGGTCGGCCGCGCATCGCCGCCCCTCGCCCGGCCTCCGGCGCCCCGGGACCCCGCCCCTGCACAGGCGCCGCTTCCAGGAAGTCCGCCTGGGCGCAGCGCCCTCGCCTGGGCGCCTGGGAGGCCGGGCGTGTGCGGCGCCCGCGATGGCGGCCCGCGGGTGACGGGGCTCACTGTAAGTGTTCGCCCACCCGGGCCCACGGGCGGGCCCACGGGCGGGGCGCGCGGCCGAGCCACCCCTCCCGCTGCGGGGCAGCGGGCCCTGCGCAGCACTGGTCAGAGAAGGCTTCCCGGAGGCGGTGCCGCCCGCTTCGCTCCCCGGGGCGGGCACCAGCGGCTCTCACTCCCTGCCCGGGGCGTCTGGGAGCCGGGCCTTCCCGCCGGGGAGAGCCAGGCCCGCAGGCCCTGAGCTGCCAGGCGGGGCGCAGAGGCTGAGGACGGGTCGGGAGCAGGTGCTCCGAGGCGTGGCCGGCGCCCTGGGGTGCCCGAGCAGAGGGCAGCCAGTGCCCAGGGCCGCACCTCGTGCCCCGCCCGCGGAGCCGCTTGTCCCTGGGGCCGGGGCCTGTTCCTGCCTGTTCGCGCCCCTCCGTCCTGGAAAAGGGGCTTCGGGGGTCGTGATGCCCTTGGAGAAAACGTGGAGAATCACCGGGAACCAATCGTGTGTCTGCATTTCCTGCCCGATATTCTTTCGAAGCATCTTTTTATTTTTTCACACAGGTTTAAAAACTGAGAGATTTATACTGTTGTGTAACCTTTGCCACTTAGTTTGTTAGCCGTTTCCCATACCCACACATTTTCAAGAACATGATTTTATTTTTTTAAAAGTAATGATTTATCACTACTTGATAACTTTACCTGTTCTTTGTAAGGACATCTGTGAATCAGCTTCAATCTTTTTTTTTTTTTAATCCTCACCCGAGGATATTTATCCATTGATTTTTAGAGAGAGGGGAAGACAGAGAGAAACATCGACGTGAGAGTAGCGCATTGATTGGTTGCCTCCTGCACGAGCCCCGACCAAGGCCAGGGATTGAGCCTGCAACCGAGGTGCGTGCTATTGACCAGAATCGAACCCGGGACCCTTCGGTCCGCAGACCAACGCTCTATCCACTGAGCCAGAGCGGCCAGGGCTCAAAAACGTGATTTTAAGTATTCGAACCTGTGGCTACCCCTGTTTTATTGATCATTTCCCTGCTTTTGCTCCCTCCCTTTCATTGTTTGCTATTAGAAACGCTCTTTCTCATGCGTTTGTTAAGCCCCTTATACATGCCAGGCTCTGAGGGCACCGGGAGACGCAGCCGGAGGCACAGGCGGGCAGTGGTTTCTCCGCTGAGCGGGGACCTGTTCACCAGACGGGGACCTCTGCGGGCAGGGCAGGCTGTCCAGCCGGTCCAGGCCCAGCCCCGGCGTTCCTCAGCACCGAGCTGCCCGGCTGGCTGGTCCCTTCCCAGCGCTCACCACTGGGGGGCCTTCACCTCCCGGGCTGCGACAGGCCCACTGGCAGGGCCCCAGGGTGCCATGGAGCCTGGGCGTGACCACGTGATTTAAGAGCCAAGCCAGGGACAGGGTCAGGGTTTCAGGCTTTTAGCCTAACCTCCTAAGGGTCCTTCTCGGGTCAGCAGAAGCTCCGTGTTGGTCAGAGGCTGTGTGTGAGGCCCTAGACCAGCCCGGTTTACCCTTTACCATGGCGTGGGAACCGGGTGTGGCTTGGAGGCTGTGGCCACCGTGCGGCAGGGGCCAGGGGCTGGACCCCATCAGCCGGCCCGGACCTCACTCGCTGGCCAGGCGGGCCCTGGACCGGGACGCGGGGCCTTGGTTTGCCCACCTGCCTCAGGGACGCGTGGGCTTTGCGGGGCTTTGGCTTGCTCTCACCGGGAGACGGTCACGGGTCCTGGAGCTCTGATGGAAGGTGAGCGAGAGAACGTTGCACACGTGGGACACGAAAGAAGCACTTCCCACAGGAACTGGTTCTTGATCGAAAGTCCCCAGCAACGGGGACACGCCTGCCGGGCTGAGGGCCGGGGGCGTTTTTGCTCTGCGTCCCCGCCTGTCCCTCCTGACACGGCCGAGCAGCCTGCTGGCGGCTCTCACGGGCGGGTGACCGCGGGGCCAGGCACGTGCCTTGAGGTCCCGTGTCTGCTCTCTTCCTGCAGGGAGATGACAGTCTGTCCGCGGTTACCTTCGACTCCGACTGTGAGACGGTGAGTGGGACCGGGAGGCCCCGCGTGTCCCGTGCTGGTGACTTCCCTTCCGCACACTCCTCACGCGTGTGCAGCGGGCACTCCGCCACGGCTGTGTGTAGACCTGGAACACGGGTTCCGGATGCCTTTGAAAGTGGCAGGTCTTTCGTTGAGTAACTGAGATTGTAAGTTTCAAGCTTGTTTTCAGAAGTCAGTCCTGAGCAGTGGGCAGGTTCCCATCCTGCATCTGGTTTTGGCCCTGCCCCCCAGGCCCCCAATTCTGACACATGAGGGGAGGGAGCAGGGCTCAGTGAGGTCAGGGCAGCTGTGGGGGAGAGGATGCTCTGAGCTGCACAGTGGAGTCCTGGCGGGTCCCAGCCCAGGAAGCGTAGGCAGCCTGTCAGGCAGGTCTGGCCTGAGGGCAGCTGCGGCCCCTCGGCCCCCGGGGTTGTTTGGAGAATGGACCGGCTCCCTGTGCTGGTGGGAGAGAGGGAGCCGGCTCCCAGCGGGCATTCCAGGCAGACCGCTGCCCCCATGGCAGTGGACTCCCCACACCTCACTCCCCCAGTTCTGCGGGCCGTTGTCTGACGGGAGGGCCATTGCAGGGTGAGGAACTGTCCCCCAGCTGCTGAGGGACGGGCCCAGCAGTCTCGGCTGAGGTCCAGCTGCCTGGGACAGACCTGGTGCCTCCGCCAAGGCCAAGCGAGGGGTCCCTGCGGGGAAGCCTGAGGACATGGGCGGAGGTGCCTTCCCGGCCACAGGGCCCAAGGCGGGCAGCCCACGGGTGCACCTCTGCGTCGGCACCCTACTTGCTCCACCGGCTCTCCAGACACGCTCCCTCTTCTCCTGGTCACGAGGTCTCAGCTACCTGCGCCCACCCTGGGGCCAGTCACACCGCCATCCAGGCCTGAGGACGCTGGGGTGGGCAGGTCCGCCATTTGTGCAGCGTTTCCAGCTGAATTTAAGGCCCCACATCCCCCCTATCTGTGATGTGACTGGAGCCACCCGACCTCGGGGACTCTGCTCAGCTGCAGCCCATATGGGTCCTGGGTTCGGTGGCACCTCCTGAACTACATAGGCCCCGGGTTTGGGGCACCCCCCTGAGCCATGTAGGCCCCCGGTTCGGTGGCACCCCCTGAACCATGTAGGCCCCGGGTTCGGTGGCAGCCCCTGAACTACATGGGCCCCGGGTTTGGGGCACCCCCTGAACCATGTAGGCCCCCGGTTCGGTGGCACCCCCTGAACTACATGGGCCCCGGGTTCGGTGGCACCCCCTGAACCATGTAGGCCCCGGGTTCGGTGGCACCCCCTGAGCCACATGGGCCCCGGGTTCGGTGGCACCCCTGAGCCTGTGGGCCTTGCTCTGCTCGGTCTGCTCAGCCCGCAGGGCAGTCTCCCCATCGCTGCCCTCACCCCACCCTGAGCAGCCAGGCTTGGCCAGGCTGGGGCGGTGGAGAGGGCTCACCTGCTGCTCCCGGCTCTCCTTTCTCCCAGAAAACAAAGAGGAAAAGTGCCCACAAACCTCCACCCACATCGCCCAGTAAGTACAGCCAGGCTGTCGCTGGCTCCCAGGTGACCTGGGGAGGTGGCTGCTGGGGTGGGGCGTCCTGGGTCCTGGAAGGGAGACCCCGAGTTTTGCACATGAAGGGTCATTGAGCCACGCCGCTGCGGCTGCTGGGCCTCATTTGTGTTTGGAAATTGGGCGCACCCGCTCCGGCCCCCCGAGTGCTCCCTGTGCGGGGCGGGGCGGGGGGGGCGGGCGGGCGGGCAGCCCAGCAGCTCCTAAGCCTTCAAGCCTTCTGCCAGCCCCGAGTCCTGGGCCCCCGGCTGGGTTTCTCCGCTCGGGGCTCAGCCGTCTGGGAGGAGCGGTGAGGTGAGGCCCGGTGCGCCGCCCTGACCCTGCGCTGGCTTCCAGAGTCGCCGTATTACTGCAAGCCGAGGACCGCGGCTGGGCGGCCCCTGAGGACGGCGGCGAGCATGCCCCTGGGAAGCAGGACGGCCCTGACGCCGCAGAGGCTGTGGCTGGGAAGTGCCAAGCAAGGTCCGTGGTCCCCGGCAGCCACCTGCGGCTCGAGGGCATGCAGCGTGGCGGCGGGTGTGAGAGGGTTTTAATGTGACTTGTCTGGAAGATTCACATGAATCTTGAGACGTCGAGCCTCCTGGCTTTTACAAAACAGCGTGGTTGGGGACGGCCTCCGTGGGTGACGCTGTCCTGGGTCTGTGCTGGCGGCGCTGCGTGGAGGCGCCCTGCCCTGCGCGGTCGGGGTCAGGAGTGTGTGAGCTGGCGGGCAGCGCGCTGACGGCAGTGGGATGTTGGCCGTGGGCACACGAGTGCCATGGGAGCGGCAGCGGCGCACACCGGGCCCTCCTCTCTGAGGGCCGGCGGCTGGCACCTGCTCCACCCGCTGGTCCGAGCCTTCCGCAGGAGGCGGGTCAGAGGAAAGCCTCCATTTCCCCGCTGGGACCCGGCAGTGGCCGGCCCCGGCCAGCAGGAGGGCACTCCCTGGAGGCAGGCTTGCCTGGGAGCAGCCCCCGCCCCACCCCCCGCCAGCACCCCAACCACCCGCCGGAGGTGCTGAGAGCAGAACGTTCAGACCTCAGGCGTTCCGCCAGCAATGGGGAGCACGGGGCGACCGCGACTGAGCAGGAGCAGAAAGGGCTGAGAGTGTCGGGGCTTCCCCTATGGAGTGTCCCAAGGACAGTGGCCCCGAAAGTCCATTCTGCCCCCCGGGAGGTGGCGCTCCTGACGGGACGGTGACTTCGTCCCAGGCTTCCCTGTTCCCGCCTCCCGCACAGTCGTAGTGGCGTCAGCTGTAGGAACGGTGCAGGGTGGACAGTGCAGACACGATGGAGACGGCTGTTCTCACAGCTCTGCCTCCTGTCGGGCCTCTCCCGCCTGTCCCCGGCGCCCCGGGAGGCCCTCCCTGCACCGCCTGAGGCCTCGTGTGGAGGCCCCGCTTGGAGCCCTGGGGGGGGGGGGGTGCTGTCTTTGTTTCCTTGGCTGTTTACTGGTACATGTGTTCCTTCTCTGCTGACTCCGCCCCAGCCCTGTGCTCTGCCGCGCCCTCCTCGGCAGGGCCATTCCCATTCCTCTGGGGACACAGTTGTCATTGGACTAAAAGCTTGAAAGATTCCTGCTCCTTATTGTTAAGGATGATTTTATTCGCTCCGAGGTTTTCCGTAGACGTGGCCATGAAGCTCCCTCCTTTCCAGGTCTGTCAGAGGCTTGTGTTTCCTCCAGGTCACGCCCCGGGGACGCCAGTCTACAGAGAGAAGGAGGACATGTATGACGAGATCATGGACTTGAAGAAGGTAGTGTCTACCTGCTCCTGGTGGGCTTCCACAGTGAACGCCTTCCCAGCCGTGACGGGAAAGCGGGGTCTGTGCTGGGCCTGGCCGTTGAGAGAGCGTGAGCGGGGACCTGCCGAGGCCTTTGCCCTGAGACCGGCCTGGCGATGCCAGCGTCCGGTGTTTTAATGTGGTCACCTCCCGTGTGTGTGTTTCTTTAGTGCTAACGGGGCGTTTCCCACGCGTTCGGCCACTCCCACAGCCCACAGCTGTTATTGGTGGTGACCTTGAGACTCAGAGAGGTCGGTGGTCTGTCCAAGGTGAACACTCCAACCCACTGAGCCCCGGCCTGGGCCAGCTCCTCTCTAGCTTAACGTTCTGACGGCAGCTCTTCTCAGCCGTTTACTTTGGACCTGCCTGTCTGGTTAGTTTAAAATGAGCTCCTGTGGCAGCACATGAGTGCGTCAGGTTTGTAAACTACTTTGCCAGTCTCTGTCTTCTAATGGGCCTGTTTGGATCATTTACACGTAATGTGATTGTTGACACGTTAAGATTTAAGTCTTCCACTTGTTCCGTGTGTGTGTGGCCTCGTTGCCACGGGACGATGGAAAGTCCTGACCCTCAGTGGGCCGCCGCTGACTCCCCACCCCGCCCCCCCAGGAGGGCAGCACCTGCTGCAGCCTGCGGGGCGGAGGCCTTTGCTGGCGGGGAGGGCGCGTGCTTTCTGCGGTGCTTGCTGGGGCGGGGCAGCTCTTGTCCGTCAGGCTGCCCCCCTTCCCCCCCCCCCCCCCCATTAGAGAGAGAAGGCTGTTCTTGCCGGTGCCCATCGGCTGGACCGGGCCGGCTTCCCCAGCACGTAGTGCCGGCCCTGAGGCCCCAGCTCGCTGCCTTCCCCCTGTATGCCCAGAGCTGCGCCGGCAGGAGGCAGAGGGACACGCGTGCTCCACGTTTCCGGGAGCAGTCCCATTGCTGGCTTCCTGACCTTCCCCGTGACCGCGCCGCCTGACTGACCCGCTGAATACGCAGCATGGGCTGCCTGCTGGCCCCTCTGTGGGGTGTGCACTGGGCGTCCTGGGATGGCCACGAGTCCCCTGGAGGGAGAGGGTGCTTCCTCATGTGCACATGGAAAGAACACGTGACCTTGTGCCCACGGCCTTTGGGTGGGAGAGTTCCTAGTTGCGTGGGGTGGCTCTGCCCCCCTGGCACTTACCCCCTGGTCGGTGGTGCCCTCGGTCTCCTTACTGTGACCCCCAACTCCGCCCACCTGTGCGTGCTGCTCACCCTGAGAGGAGCCAGGCATGGTGAGCTCGGTTGCCTCCGCTGCCTGTGTGCACGCGATGTGTGAGCCGGTGTATATGCTCAGTGTGTGCGCATAGTGTGTGCATGCATGGTGTACGTGTGCAGTGTGTGTGCACCGTATGTGCCGAAGTGTGTGCTATATGTCTGTGTGTGTACCTGGTGTATATGCGCACTCCGTGTGTATGGTGTGCGTGTGTGGTATGTGTAGTGTGTGTGCACAAGGTGTGGTGTGTGTGTGCACAGTCTGTGGTGTGTGTGCACGGTGTGTGTGTGTGTGCACGGTGTGTGCTTGTGGTGTGTGCACGACGTATGTCCTTTCTCTCCTCAGTCACTGCACATGCAGAGAAGCGACGCGGACCTGCTGAGGACGAAGCTCCGGCGCCTCGAGGAGGAGAACAGCCGGAAGGACCGGCAGATCGAGCAGCTGCTGGACCCGTCCCGAGTGAGTGCCCGCCCGCAGGGGGGTGCCCTGGCCAGAGGCGTAGCGGGGCGCTGAGCCGGCCTGCGTGTCTTCACGTCTCGCTCTGCTCACACAGGGCCCGGATTTCGTGTGGACTCTGGGAGAGAAAAGGCCGGACGCTGGCTGGGTGAGTATCAGCTGCAACCGGACAGGCAGCCTTTCCCGAAACCTCACTTTAGGACCCGCCCCAGTGAGGCGCCTTCGCTCCAGAGTGCACCCGTGCGGTGAAGCAGGTGCAGCTGAGGGGCTCAGAGCTTCCTAAGACCCTCCTCCCGGAGACCGGCCCCGCCAGACGCCGCTGAGGGCCTAGGAGGGGCCGGGAGGGGGTGGGCTGAGCAGCTCCCACGGGTGGAATCTGTTGTGGGAGACGCAGTCACGGGGCCTCCCCCCACTGAGCAAGCGCTGCGTGCCGCCGGCACCTGGTTCAGAGCAGGAGCCAAGCAGGAGCAGAACCTCCCCCCGTCCCGCATTATTTATTATTTAATGCACGTGGCACGCTGAGGGACCGGCGATGGGCGGGCCGGGGTGTGGGCAGTGCTGGGCCTCCATGCACAGACACGGTCCCCCTGGGCAGGCCAGGCTCAGAGGAGGGAGCCGTCAGCCTCGGGCGTGGGTTCTGCTGCAGGTCATCAACGGGCTGAAGCAGAGGGTCCTGCGGCTGGAGCAGCAGTGCAAGGACAAGGACAGTACCATCAGGTGCGGGGCGGGGGGGTTGGGGGGCGGGGGGGGCAGCCTGCGCCACCTGGGGCTGCCAGTGGGCGGGGCTGCCTCATTCAGTCTGGCATTGGCTCCAGGTTCTCAGGTGCAGCTTGACTTCCCGCCCACCCTCCTCTGTCCCAGGTCCCCCCTCTGTCCCAGGTCCCCCCTCTGTCCCAGTTCCCCCCTCTGTCCCAGTTCCCCCCTCTGTCTCTGTTCCCCCCTCTGTCCCTGTTTCCCCCTCTGTCCCTGTTTCCCCCTCTGTCCCAGTTCCCCCCTCTGTCCCTGTTCCCCCCTCTGTCCCAGGTCCCCCCTCTGTCCCAGTTCCCCCCTCTGTCCCAGTTCCCCCCTCTGTCCCTGTTCCCCCCTCTGTCCCTGTTTCCCCCTCTGTCCCAGTTCCCTCCTCTGTCCCTGTTCCCCCCTCTGTCCCAGTTCCCACCTCTGTCCCTGTTCCCCCCTCTGTCCAGTTCCCCCCTCTTTCCCAGGTCCCCCCTCTGTCCCAGTTCCCCCCTCTGCCCCTGTTCCCCCCTCTGTCCCAGTTCCCCCCTCTGTCCCTGTTCCCCCCTCTGTCCCAGGTCCCCCCTCTGTCCCAGTTCCCCCCTCTGTCCCTGTTCCCCCCTCTGTCCCAGTTCCCCCCTCTTTCCCAGATCCCCCCTCTGTCCCAGATCCCCCCTCTGTCCCAGGTCCCCCCTCTGCCCCTGTTCCCCCCTCTGTCCCCCCCCCCTCTGTCCCTGTTCCCCCCCTCTGTCCCAGTTCCCCCCTCTGTCCCAGGTCCCCCCTCTGTCCCAGTTCCCCCCTCTGTCCCAGGTCCCCCCTCTTTCCCAGGTCCCCCTCTGTCCCAGTTCCCCCCTCTGTCCCAGGTCCCCCTTCTGGTCCAGGTCTGGTCCCAGCTTTGTCTTCCACCAGAAAAAGAGAGTGAATACTAGCCGTCTCCTGCAGGTGTCAGTAGGGAGCAGGGTTTTCCTTTCCTTTCCCGTGCTGCCACATTGAAGGCCTCTGGCCCCTGTGCTCACTCTTCACCTGCAGCAGGAACATGTGGGTCTTGACACAAGAAGCCCTGATGTGTGGCTTGTCCCAGGCCGCTCTCCTCCCTCCCTCCCCGCCCCCCCGCCGTCGGAGGCGGGACGGGAGCCCCTCCCGCTGTTGGCATTGGCTCAGGAAGCTCAGGCTCTGATTTCCGTTGCCCTCGTCTCCTCGTGTGCAGCGGTCCCCTCTCCGTTTCATCTGAAATTGTCAGCTTAAGAAACGCAGGCGCTAACCCCTGTGCTGCAGGGTCCTGCTCTCGGCACCGCCTCTCTGGGGGTGCCTTTGTCTGTCAGCAGCTGAGAAGGGAGACCCATGCTGGCGAGACGGGAGAAAGTACTTCTCTGTCCTGTTACAACTCTGCCCCCAGGCCCCGCTCCAAGGACAGCCTCTCCCTAGCGACGAGCGTCGTCAGGGCGCCTGTCCCCTCCCTGGGAGCAGCCGGCCGCCGGGAGGGGCCTGTGCTGCTGAGCAGTCTCCCGTCAGGAAAGGGCCTACGCGTGGCCGCCCGCGCCTGGGGCCTCAGCCCTCACTCCCGTCCTCTCCGAGGCCCAGGACCGGCCGCACCTCTGCTTGGGGTGCTGGCTCTGCTCACTCTGAACTTGGTTTCAGCAAGCTGCAGACGGACATGAAGACCACGAGCTTGGAAGAGATGCGGATTGTCATGGAGACGTACTACGAGGAGGTGGGTATCCTCTGCCCGGCGGGCGTGGGGCTGGTGGAGAGGGAGGGTCGCTGCTGGCTTGGGTGGCCACCCGGCGGCACAGTGGGGACCCCGTCCCCTGCCACTGCGAACATGAGTCAGGCCAGCGCTTCCCTCTCACACGGGGCAGGGCGGGCCTGTGACTGCCGCTCCGGGGAGGCATCCCGGGCGCTAGGACTCAATGCCTTTCTCTCGTGTCCACAGATTCACCGCCTCCAGACGCTGCTGGCGAGCTCAGAAACGCCGGGACGCAAGTACGATGATCTCGTGTGACACTCACTCCTGCTGGGGTCCCTTCGCCGTGGTTACGGAGGTGCCCTCCGTTGCCCTGCTCACTGCCAACAGCATGGCCCTATGCAGTCACTGTCCACATCCACCGCAGCCCCCCCAGGGCGGCAGGCACTGCTTCCAGGCTCCACAGGTGCTGGGGAGACATGGCGCAGGGGCGTGGGCTGTTAGACAGGGAAGCGCTGTCCCGCCTCGTCGCTCGCGGCCTCTGTGAGGGACGGTCCTGGAGCAGCCCCGTGCCAGGCCCGCCCCCCTGGCCCTTGCCGCCGTGCAGGGCGGGGTGCCCCTGCTCTGTGGGGGCAGGGAGCGCTGCGGGGCCCGTCGCTGGCGGCCGCTGCGCCATCTGCAGGGCGCTGGGCGGTGAATGCCACCCGGTTGGGGGCGGCAGAGCAGTTCCCAGGGCTCCGCTCACGGGCGCTGCAGGTGTTGGTCTCGGCGCCTCCCAGGTGCGTGCGGTCGTGGGGTCACACAGCCCTCGGCCCTCGGGGCTGCCTCCTGTGTGGGAACGTGGCTGCTGCGCGGGGGCCGCTCTGAGCAGTGAGCCGCTGACAGGAAGCCCCGAGCGGGACAGGCGGCGCTCAGCAGACCGCGGGTGACACTCAGTGACCGAGGCTGAGGCTCAGGCGGCGGCGCCTGTCCGACCTGGGCTGTCCGTGCTGACCAGGGCCCCTGTAAACGGGAGCGGGCGGGCGGACGGAGCCTGGGAGGGCTGAGGACCGCTCTGGGCTCTGGGAGAGGGGGTGCGCATGCACCAGTGCCGCAGCTGGGCCCCCACCACAGTACCCGACGCAGGGACGGAGCCTGTGTGGCCAACGGCTTGCTGACGGGGGTCAGAGTACATGTCCTGCGGGACTGCGGTTCTCGGCCGCGCACGACCCGCCCCGGAGCCGGCGCGGAGCCTTAGCGGGTCTGGTTCCCAGGCCCGTGGTGGAGAGGAAGGCCGGCCTGCGGCGTCAGAGGAAGCTGAGCGGCGCGCTGCTGAGCCTGTCGCGCAGCGTGCAGGAGCTCACCGAGGAGAACCAGAGCCTGAAGGAGGACCTGGACCGCGTGCTCAGCAGCTCGCCCACCGTCGCCCGGACCAAGGGTACCTCCCGCGCCTCCCGGGCCCTCCCCCCCACCGCAAGGCCCGCCAGGGCAGGCACCTGCCACCAGGGCAGCCAGCTGATGTGCCGGGATGTAATGAGCACCTGCTGTGCCCGGCTCTGGCCTGGGGGCTGGAGACGGCAGTAAACTGAAGCAGGCAGGTGCCCTTGTGGGTGACATCGTGCCAGGGAGGGAGGAGCCAGCAGGTCGGGGGTGGGCAGGCGGGATGAGGGCCGGGCAGGGCCTGCAGGGTCCTCACAGGGGTGCAGGTGCCCTGGGCCAGGCCGGGCGCAGTCGGAGAGGAGCAGGTTTGGGAGCGGTCAGTGAGGTCAGGGCCGAGGCCTGGGCAGACCAAGGCCTGGTGGCCATCAGGGAGCAGGTGGCCGGGCGACATCACAGCACCTGTGAGTGAGCAGAGAGGGGCCAGGAGCGAGCGGGGTGACCTGGAACAGGTGCGGCGGGGTCCAGAGGCTGCCGATGGGGCGATGTGGGGCTGGCACAGTGGGGACCATGGCCTTGAAGAGCCTGCCAGGGCAGACCCCGGGTCGCCTGAGGCCTAGGAGACGGGTGCCGGGGGCTCCACAGTGGGAGGGGCGGACTCCCCGCTGCGGAAAAGCCCTTTGGAGCAGGAATCTGCCGCCTCACGGGGCCCAGGGCGGTGCCAGGCAGGGGCGGGGTGGCTGCACGCCCAGCGTCCTTTAAAGCCGGTGCTTCCGCCAGGGTGCACGGAGTGGAGCAAGCCCCGGCTGCTGCGGCGGATCGCGGAGCTGGAGAAGGTGAGCGCCTGTCAGCGTTGCCTGCCTGGTCAGGGCCCGCCCTGCGCGGAGATGGAGATGGGGACAGGCAGGGCTTTACTCCTGGACTTAGGGACTGAGCCGGGTGGCCCCGAGCATGGCTGACTGCAGATGGGCACAGGCCTGAGCGCCCCGCCGCGCGGGCCCCAGGTGGGTGGGTGCTGAGGGCCCCAGCGCCTCAGAAAGCCACCGCACGTGCCTGTGTGGCTCCTTGCTGCCCACGCGTCGCGGTGGTTTCCCTCAGCAGCGTGTGCTGCCTGAGCTCACAGAGACGTGCCCGGCCACATGCACTGCTCTCTGCATGCCAACGTTAGACTGACGTGGCGCCCGAGCAGCCGGAGAACGGTTCAGGGCCGCCGCGCTGGTGGCTGAGCCGAGTAATCCTATAACTTCACATGTTTAGAAGCGAAACGTAATAACTTTATAATTTGGGGTGTTTTAAAACCAAGCTTGTTGGGAAGGAAAGGCCCAGAGGAGGCCCCAGGGCCAGTGGCCGAGCTTTTCCGGGCTGAGCGGTGCTGGCGCCCGGGATGGGGAGGTCGCTAGGAGTAACGTCTAACAAGTGTCTGTGTCGCCCCCAGAAGATCAGTTCGATGGAAAGCCCCAAACCGCAGGCCTCGGACGGGGTCTGGTCAGACCCCCTGGCGCGCTCCGCGTCCAGCACGTGGGGGCACCGGCAGCCGCACCCTGAGCCCCAGGAGGACAGCGAGCGCCAGGAGGACAGCGAGCGTCTCCGGGGCGCCCTGCGGAGCCTCAAGAGCGAGCGGAAGGCCCTGCAGGCCCAGCTGCAGGAGAGAGAGTACGTGTCCCGGAGCCCGCTTCCCTGAAATGTGTTCTTCCGGGCTTACGCCTCCCTCATGGGCCGGGGGGTTCTCAGCAATCAGCGGCCGCCACACATGCTTGTAGGGGATTCTAAACCTCTGTTCTGGCTGCGAAATACGGGCAGCGGGAGGGTGAGAGGACATCCGTTGGCCATATTGCATCATTGAAAGAGGCGGCCTTTAGGGGTCCTTACGCTGAGCTGTGGGGGGACGTCCACATTCTCCTCTAATCCCATGCAGAGGCCTAAAGGCTCCGTCCCGTGTTTGTGACACCTGCCTGACGTGTCACATAGCCATGTTCTCTAGGCCCGGAGGCCCGGTTCTGCGAGAGGAATCCGAGCCAAGCGGCTTCTGAGACCGCATCTCTCAGACCTGCTGCTCGGTGGCAGGAGCCAGCACCCAGCACCTCGGCCCCGCCCACCTGGGAGCCCGTTAGAGATGCAGCACCTCAGGCCCCGCCCACCGGGGGCTGGTTGGAGGCCGGGGGCCCAGACTTCAGGAATCTGGTGCTGGCTGAGACCCCCTGGTACCCGCGTGCACATCCAGGCCGGGGAGGACTCGGTGGCTGAGTGCCCGCTGCTTCTGTGACAGCGGAGGCCGCGCCCTGGCACCGCCTGCTGCTGCGCCTGCAGTGGAAGTCTAACTGCATCGAAGAGTGAGGTGGCAGCTTCTTCCCGAAAGGCAGTGTGTCAGGAAGCTAACAGCCAGGCTGGTCGCTCTGAGAGGGCAGTGACGTCTGTGATGGCCCCTGAGCTGTCACGTGGCAGGGCAACAGCTGCTCCCTGAGCCCTGCTGTGTGCCCGCTCTGCCCACCACCCACGTGTGCGACTGGGCTTCCCGCAGAGGTCTCCTTTGAAAGCCCCGCCCTCAGCCACTCACCTGTGGGACAGGAATGGCCACGTGGGCGCAGCTCCTGGGAAGTGCCTGGGGGGCGCCTGTCCCCAGGACGGGTGAGAGCAGGGCCTCGCTCGCCACTGTCCCTGCACCTGCTCTCGCTGGCGGCAGCAGATGTTTAGTGGCATGTGGCGGGGGCTCGGTCCATCCTGGCTCTGTCTCACCCTCTGCCCCTTGTCTGCCCGCAGTCGTGAGAAAGGGAGGGGGCTGCTTGCTGAGCACCCCTGCAGTGACGGCCGGCCGGGGGGCTGACCCGCATGTCTGGTTCTCTGTGCAGTCTGGAGGTGAGGCAGCTGCTCCAGGCCAAGGCCGACTTGGAGAAGGAGCTGGAGGAGGTGCGGCGAGGAGAGGAGGCGAGGCGAGCACAGGAGGCGGCTCTGAGGTAAGCGACCAGGAGCCAGCGGAGTGGCCCTCTCCTCCGGGCAGGCCAGTCAGCAAGCTGGCCCGGCACCCTGCCCACACCCTCCACCCCGCCGTGCCCCCGTCAGCCCTCCTGGGGACGGTGCCTCCCCGGGCCACCACAGCCCCAAAGCGAAGCAGCCAAATGTCCATGGCGGATGAATAGAGAAAAACGGAGGTGTCCACACCAGGGAACAAGAGGAACGCAGTCTGACATGCACCACAGCGTGGGTGGGCCTCAGACCGTGTCCACGGGAGCGGCAGGCAGACAGGCCGCCGAGGACCCCGGCACGTCCAGAGCAGGCCGGGCAGGGCAGGGAGTGGTCAGTGGTTGCAGGGCTAGGCCAGGGCGTGGGGGTGACGGGCGGGTGCAGGGCTCTGGGTTCCCCAACACCGTGAATGTAGTGGACATTGGCTGTGCGCTTTAAAATAGTGGCTTTTACATCAATGAGAAACGCCCCCACGAGGTAGAGCAGAAATCTAAGCAGAAACACTTAGCACTCAGAGTGATTACTAAGACAGGTTGCTGAAATAAACTTTATTTTTACAAAAGTTTATTCTTAAATGTACACCAAGACAGCACTTCCTTCTAGCTGTAGTGGCAGGAGATGCCAAAGCAGGAGTGGAGTCAGGGTCACCATCGCCCCAGGCCCAAGGGACATCGCACTTGGGCCCGATTCCTTACCCACCTGTGGCTGGCCCTCCCCCAGCGGAGGCCTCCCCGCGGCCTCCCTTTCAGCGCCTCTTCTTGCTTCTGCTCAAACGCCTGTCTTCTCGTCCGTCTCTGTGGCCTGCTTCGTGGCTGCTTCAGGGGCTGCTTGTCACCTTCACGGCGGACACGGCCCCCGCCGCCTCCCCCAGCCCCCCGCCGCCTCCCCTAGCCCCCGCCGCCTCCCCCGGCCCCCCATCGCCTACCCCAGCCCTGCGGCCTCCCCCGGCTCCCCGCTGCCTCCCCCGCCGCCTCCCCCGGTCCCCACTGCCTCCCCCACACCCACCGCCTCCGCCAGCCCCCCACCGCCTCCCCCACCCCCGCCGCCTCCCCCGGCCCCCCGCCGCCTCCCCCGGCCCCCACCGCCTCCCCCGGCCCCCCACCGCCTCCCCCGGCCCCTGCCACCAGAACCCAAGTGAACATTTGTTCTCAGGAGAAAGGCCAGCTGTGGTGCCGCTGGGGTGGGCCAGAGGGGCGGGTCCCAGCAGAGACTTTCGCTCCTTTGGCCACGGCGGGACGCGCTTCCTGTGCACGTTGCTTGCTTACACCCATCGAGCACCTACTCGCACCCACGCAGTCAGCGCCTCTTCCGTTCTCGCCTGGCCGGAGCGATGCTGGGGTGCCAGCCTCACGGCGCTCCCGCCCGACGGGGCCGCCACCACGTGCCCGTGTGGGTGCTGCGTGGCGGCTGGGCCCACACCACTCGTCTGCTGCCAGATGTCCACATGCGGACGCTGCGCGCTGCATGATGGCAGAACGGTGTCCCGTCCCCTTCCCACGCTAGGGAGGAGGTTCGAGCACTGACCAGGAGGTGTCAGGACCTGGAGGCAGCGAAGGAGGAAGAGGCAGACGACCCCACGGAGGGGACCCCTGAGGTACGGCCTCTCGGGAGCCTTTCTCTAGCCACGTGTCTGGGACATCGTTCAGGTGGTGGCTCCTTTGGAGCGGTGTCCTTGTGGGCAATGCGTGTGGACCCTGAGTGGCACCAGTCAGGCTTACTCTGATCGTCACAGAGCCATTGCTTCTTTCTCCTTCAAAGCCGAGCTAGGAACCTGCCTTCACCCCAGCAGGCCCGCGTTTGTAACAGCGTCGGACAAAGACCGACAGGGCCCTGGGCAGCAGGCGTCCTTGCGTTGTGCAAAGCTACTGGGCTGCCTGCGGAGCCCGCATCCGGGAGAGCACCCCCGAGGGCCCGGTCAGCGAAGACCCGCCTGTGCCCCAGCCTGTGCGGTCCCTCCGGAGCGTCCACTGGGCGTGCGGGCACAGACCTCTCCGGCTCCGGCACAGGCTGTCGGGGCCAGTGACACCTACACCGTGGTTCCCCGCAGGCCCCGGAGGAGCCCCGGCCTGCCAGCAGTCCCCCTCAGCAGAACCCGGAGCCCGGCACCAGCGAGGACAGCCCGTCCCAGCCCTGCGCCTGCTCGGAGCAGCGTAGACACGCGGCCGCGAGTACCCTGCAGGCCCGGTGGACGGCGTACAGGCGCCAGGTGAGGGCTCCGGGGCTGCGGCTGCACCCACCGGGCGGTGCTGAGGTCCCTCCCTCCAACGGGTGGGCCTGTGGTCGGTGCAGGAGGACGCAGGAGACAGAGCAGAAACGGCTGAGGATGGTGTGCCTGGGTCGGGGGGCAAACACCACCCCTGGAGGCATGAGGGCCCCCGGGGAGGAGTGAGCGCTCGCCATGGCAGGGGCAGGGGCTGGTCCCAGGCCTGGCAGCTGGCAGAGCGGGCACCTCCTCCCCCCCCCCCCCCCCCCCGTGACTGGCAGGGGCGGGGCCAGGAAACGGGCTCCAATGTGAGGCATTGATCCTCGCGCTGACTCAGGCCTTGTCTCTGTTTTAGAAGAGAAAGGCCGCGCTGGATGAGGTGAGCAGGTTTGGGTCCCGGTTTCAGAGAAGGTGAGCGTCGGGAGGGCTCCGGGCAGCTCAGTCCTGGTCCCCATGGAATCCGACTGGGAGGCTCAGGGCTGCGGGCACCAACCTGCGACAGCGCAGCACGAGGTCGTGTGGCGGCTCCTCCGGAGGTGCGGATGGCGGGGTGACGTGGAGGAGCAGCCACACGACACCGGCTGCGGTTCACGCGCACACTGAGCCGCCGGGGGTCGCGGTCACGGTCACGGGGCTCTGTCTGTGCCCGGAGGTTCTGGGGAGAGAGGCGCTGTTGAGTCTCGGTGACCGTGCGGTCGGACGTGAGGGACGCCCTGCCTCTGCTCTCGGAGCTTCCCCCCGAAATCTCCCCTGGTCCCCACCCGCCACCTTCCTGGGCATTAACCTCATCTCCGTCTTCTCTCCCTGCCAGGCGGCCACGGTGCTCCAGGCGGCCTTCCGGGGACACCTGGCTCGGGCGAGGCTATTGGCGAGCCCAGCGTGTGGTCCCGGACCTCCCAGTGTGCCCGGCCTCCCCAGCCAGGTACCCCCACCCCCGGGGCGGGACCCAGCGGCCCCTCCCAGCCTCCGGTCCTGCCTCGCCCCAGGTAGTGCCTGCCTCCCTCCCGGCCCTGCAGGCCCCGCCTGGCGCTCCCTGGTGCCCAGTTATGTGGAGGTGCTAGGACATCCGGCAGGAGGTCCTTCTTGCCGTTCAGATGGGAGCTTAGACAGGAGCGGGTGCACCTCTCCTCGGGGAAGTGGCGAGGGGTCCTCTGAAGGGTCTCTCGAGCCAGGAACTGACCTGCAGCCGGAAACTGCTGCCTGGAGAGTAGGAGCCGAGCCCCTGACAGAGCTGTGCCACCCGAGGGCGGGCAGTTCTCAGGGCTCGCCCATCGTTACTCCGCAGAGCCCTCCCTCACCCCGCCCTCCGAGCCCCGTGGTCCAGGCCGAGGGCAACCCCAGGCAGGAGGCGGCCGTCACCCTCATCCAGTCGGTCTTCCGGGCACACCTGGCACGGGTCAGGCCCAGGTAAGCGACCTGCCAGGCCCGCCTGCTCCGTGTCCCCGGCACAGGTGCGCCCGGCATGTGGCTGGGGGCGGGGGGGCCAGAGCAAACGCTGCACCTGCTGAAACCCGCCCCCGTGCCGTGCAGGCGGGTGGCCCCGTCCTGGTCAGACGGACGGGTCAGGCAAGAGAGTGAGACCCGTGGGGCTGGCAGAGCCCAGCTTGTGGACTGGCTGCCCCGTGTTCCAGCGCATCCCCCTTTCTGAGGAACCGCGCCCCCCACCCCGCCCCCAGGCTCAGGGCCTCCTGCAGCCACACCGTCCTGAGGAATTAGTGCCGTTACTGGTCACGCTGCCCCTTGGGCAGGACTCCTGCTACGAGCACTCAGCCCCTCTGAGCGAACTCGGGCCACGGGAGGGGTCCACAGCGAGGCTCCGTGCCGGCCAGTGTGAGCTCCTGGGAAGCACAGGCCCCTCCCGGTCCCGCGGGCGCTGTTCTCCCCCTCCACACACCTCCGCGTCTCGGCCTGCGTGTTAGGCCCACAGCTTCTCCATGCAGAGGGGCAGCCACGTCAGAGCCACCCAGTCCGGCTGCGTACGACCGTGGTGGGTCCCCCTGGGCCCTCAGCCAGCGGGAGGTGGATGGCGGCCTCAGCGAGAATGCAGGAGGCTGACCGAGGACTCGGGGAGCCCCCACGGCCAGCTGTGTCAGGATGGGGTTCGGCCGGGCGCAGCTACCTGCTGCCCGCCCTGTCGGGCCAGTGGCCCCGGAAGGCAGCGAGCCCAGCTGCGGTCTCTCTCTTCCAGTCCCGGGGCTCTCCCTGCCGCCTCCACCAGGACGCCTGCTCCGGCCACACTCAGCGCGCCCTCCCCGCCAGCCCCCGCTGCGGCGCCTGCCGGTGAGTCCACGTCATTGCGTGTCGGTGCCAGGGCCACACAGCCCACCACCTGAAGCACAGGACATGGACCGCGTGTGAGGCCTGACCCCCACGCCTGCAGACTAAGTCTTGCCTGGCTGGAGCCTCCCCCAGCCTCCCCGTCACAGTGCGCCCCTTCCCCGGGGGCTGTGGGAGGACAGGCGAGCCCCAGGCACTTCCTGGGACTCAGAACCAACAGTCACCTGCAGGCCAGTCAGGCGCCCGGTCCCCGCTGCGGCCCAGCTGCGGGCAGGCCTCCTGGCTTTGCGCTCGGCACCAGCTGGGGGCCTCCCTCGGCCAGTGTCCTCAGGGCTGGGTTTTAAGTAAAGAATTGCTTCAGTTTCCTTTTCCGCTCAGGAAGGCCCAGGGGTGGCGGGACCCTGTGAGGTTGCAGCCCAGCGGGGCCACCATGCGAGGTGGCAGCTGGGAATTGCTTTCAGCCCCCAAATCCAGGGCTCCCTGCTGTCCTGGGGATCCTCCCACCTCGTCCTGCAACTGGGCAGCTCACCTCCACCTGCTGGAGGGGGAGGAGCCCAGGCGGGTGGAGATGGAAGCCTGCAGCCTCGGGCTGTGGGAAGGCGTGAGCAGGGCTGTGTCACCTTCAGCCTTTCCCAGGGGCGTCCTCGGTGGGGAAGATGAGTCAGAGGAGGCGGGCGGGCGGGCAGCGGCTCCCAGTCAGGGAACCTACAAAAGGCGGCAGCCGTCTGGGGCTCCGGGTGTCATCGAGGTATGACGTGGTGTGAGTGGCCGGGACCTGTGCCCCTGGCCAAGGGGGTCGCCTGAAGCATTGATCTGAACGGAAGGTGCTGGGAGAACGGAGGGGAGGTGAGGGCCGCGCCCGGCGCTGACTGCTCTGGTCTGTGTGTTCCAGGTCAGGAAGATGGTGAAGCGAGCGGTGGGGACGCCGTGGAGGGCCCAGCCCCGCAGCCCTGCCCTGGTGAGTGGGAGGCCACGGGCAGCAGCAGCCACGGGGTCAGGGAAGGAGGTGCCCTCAGCCCAACACCCCTTCCCTGCAGGGGGTCGGGGAGGGGAGGTTCCAGGTCCAGCTGAGTCTGCACACAGCTCGCCCAGAATCCTCATCGGAAATCACGTCTTACCGTCTCCGTCGCCTTTTTCAGCCTTGTCCGGGCTCTCAAGCTCGAACTCAGATATTCTCTCCAAACCTCCGTTTGTAAAGCTCAGCAGACAGTCCTGGGACCTGCCCAGCTCCTGCACTGGGGCGCCGGGCTCCCTGGCCCAGCAGACCCCGTGGCGGCCTGGTCCTGTGATCGGGGCTGCGGTGTGCACCCCTGCCTGGCGGCAGCCTGGCCTTCACCACTCCCGTTTGCAGCCTGCTCCCCAGAACCAGTCTGTGTGACAGGGCCCGGGAGCCCGCTCCGTCTGTTTGCCAGTGTTTTTAAGGGAAAAGGCCTGAGCTAACCTTGAATACTGATGTGGTTTTTTTGTTTCATTTTGTTAATCCTCACCTGAGGGTATTTTTCCATTGGTTTTAGGGAGAGTAGAAGAGAGAGGGAGAGACAGAGGAACATCCATGTGAGAGAGACACATCGATGGGTTGCCTCCTGCACGAGCTGGGCCAGGGAGGGGCCTGCAACCAAGGTACATGCCCTTGACCGGAATCGAACCCAGGACCCTTCAGTCCCCAAGGCGACACTCTATCCACTGAGCCAACCCGGCCAGGGCGATGTTTTTATTTTCATAAGTTTCCACTTCGGTGATCATTTCCCCGAGAGTCACAGAAGGAAGCCGATGCGGCGAGAGCCCCCTCATCTCACCTCCGGCTCAGCCACGTCTTCCCTCTGATCCCACGAAGCAGAGAGCGAGAGCCCTCTCTGTGGGGCCTGCCCTCCACACCTGTCACCTGGGTCCCGGCCCCTCGCCTGGGGTGGCAGCTCCGGCACACAGCTCGGAAGCCCCAGTGGCTGCTGGGTGGTCCTGCCTCCACCCCGATGGGCGATGCTCAGGAGGAGGCTGGTGGCCCGGGCACAGCATCTGCCGCCACCGCCCGCCGGACCTGCTGCCAGGGTGCTCAGGAGCCCCTCACACTCAGCCTCCCGGTGCCGGTGCCGGTGCTGGTGCCCGCAAGGCCTGTCTCTCACGGCGTTTGCGTGTCGGAAAGGCCAATGTTCGGAGCTGAGCCGAGAGGCTGGGGTGGCTAGGCGGTGACGGGAGAGGCCATGGCGGTGTGAAGCAGGTCCGAGGTCTGTCCGACCGCTCTGGCAGTGACCCTGCGTTTCCTGCCAGGAAGGGCAGTGGGGTGACCCCCCACCCCCGGTTCCTTTCAGCCGAGTCCCCGCCCTCGTCTGCGCACTGGGAAGACGGCGACTCGGACGACTCGGACGAAGTCGTCATGGCTCCAGCTCTGCCCGCGAAGAGAAGCGCCCCCTTGCCCCCCGCCCTGGGTCCCTGCAGGCGCGCCGCCCACGGGGACACTCTGTCCGCGGAGGGCTAGCTCAGGAGGAAGCCGCTGGAGGACAGGCCCTGACCCTGGGGCGTCACTTTCTTAGGGAAGAACAGGACCTGCTCTCCCTCCGCACCTCCAGCTTCTCGTGTGGCTGGTTTGTGGGAGGCCCGAGCGCCTTCTCCTCCCTGTGGGGGCGGTGCTCGCCCCTGCTCGGGCCCCATTTCTTCAGGGTGGTGTCGGGGCGCACAGCCGGACGGACGGGCCAGGAGCCGCCTTGGCCGGGAGCGAAGCTTGTCGCGCAGTCTGTGGGCGCCGAGCCTGACCTTCCTCCTCCCCGCCGGCTGCTTGGTGCCCGGCTGAGGCGCTGCTGCCCGAGCCTCGCTTCAGGTGGCCCCACCCGCCCACGCTGGCGCCGGTCCAGAGCCAGTGGCCAGGAAAGCCCCGGCAGGTGCTGCGTGATTCCGAGGTGCCTTCCGCCCAAAGCCGGCCTCTGCGTGTCTGTCCCTCCAGCAGCTCCAGGCGATGGGCCCTGAGGGGGCGGGCAGGCTCCGGGGCATCCAGGCCTGTGCACCCAACCCCAGAGGCCTGGCCACGGGCAGAGTTGGGAAGGGCAGGGTGAGCCCGCGGACTTGTGTCCTGGGCCGTGTGGATGTGTGTACGTCCTGTGCCCTGGCCTCCGCGTACACAGCCTCGACGCTGCCTCAGCACACGCCGCGCCTCCGTGACTTTATGGGCGATGATATGGCCGTGCAGTGTGCAGCCTGCCTGTGGCCCTGGCCCCTCAGACCCTGCGGCTGTTCCCTGGAGATGGCCCGGCCTCTGCCAGGCGCACGTGTAGGGCTGGGACCCAGGGCCCACCTCGCCTGCTGCCAGACTGGCCCCCACTCCCGGGACCCAGGTGGGCAGGGGGCAGGGCCTGCGTGAGCCTGGGGGTGGGTCGTTGGAGGTAGCAAGACGGAGGCTCCCTGGGGAGGCTGGCCAGGGCCTCAGTGAGCGCCAGAGGCCCAGGGCCTGGTGTTGGGGGAGGGGTGGCTCTGGGCGATTTCCCCGCAGCCCCTAGGCATCACCTCGCCCTGTCAGCGAGCACACCTGTCTCCCCAGACCCTGAGCCGGCAGCGACCTCACGCCATCAGCCTGCGGAGCTGTGGGGGGCACCTGCCCACGGCCCGGGTGCGGGGACCACCCCTCAGGCTCCAGGGGCACCCCCTCGGGGCCCGGCTGGCTGTCTGTCCCACGGGGTCACCCTTAGCTCACATCCCCCTCCCGCACGGACAGACTGCGGACTCAGGAGGCGGGCGCTGGCAGGAAGTGGCCCGACGGGCAGGAAGAGGAGGGGCTGCAGGCTTTGTGCAGAGTGTGGTCCCCAGGAGGGTGCGTGGCGGGGACGGCCTGGGTGTCGCTGTGCTGGCCAGGGCTCGTCTGCGTGTGCAGGAGGACAGGTGTGGCCCTGATGGCAGGCGCTGCTGTGCCCGGGCCGTCCCTGAGGAGGGGTGGCGCTGAGAGAGGCAGGTGCCCACCCGGCTTTGCGTCCTCAGCGGGGGCTGCCTTAGCCCCAGGGGCGCCCTGGGAACGGGTCGCGCCGGTGGCTCGGGCTCTGAGGACCTGAGAGCTGACACAAACCTGCTGGCCCACCTCCCGACCCTCCCCAGGCCCCGAGCAGCTGACCACCCTCCTGCGTCCTTCAAGCCCCAGGTCCCCTCTGGAATGTGACCCTGGGCAGGCGTCCGTCTGCGAGTGTCCGGCTGCACCTCGTCGTCGCGAGGCTCTGGGGAGCGGGAGCCCCTCTGCTCGTGCTGCGGCCTTTGTGAATAAAAGCGGTTTGCCGCGTGTTTGTCGTCATCGCCCAGAAAGCCGCACGTGTCATTGCTTCCAGCGTGGGCTATGGCTCATGCGCAGCCTGTCTGCTCGGCCGCGGGGACCGCTCGCTGGCTCCCGGCAGGCGGCCTGTCAGCTCGGCCTCAGCCTGGCTGCCTCCGGACCCCCGTACGCCCCCGATGTCTCTCCTGCTCCCCAGCAAGGACTTGAGCACCAGGAGAGAAAAGAGGGGCGTTCCCCAAACCCCACTCCACTTCTGCTTTAGCTGCAGGGAGAGACGTGTTCCGGGCCAAGCAGATGCCGCGGCGAGGACGGGCCCTAGGCAGGCGTCCGCGTGTCCTGGAAGCGTGGCTTCCCAGCGCCCGGGCACAGACGAGGCGTGTCCATGGTCTGTCCACGTGCACTGCTGCCGGCCCTGGCACTGGGCAGAGCTGGTCTGAGCCCCCAGTGACCTGTGGTTGGCCGAGGCGTGTGCCCAGGCCCGTCCTGGCACCGATGCCCGCGTGGCGAGCTGGCAGTGGCACTAGGAGACTTGGTGGTAGCAGAGCTCTGTGGGGCCGTGATGGCGGAGAGCGAGCACATCAGACAGCCCGCCACACGCTCCCCCGAGGCCGGGTCAGAGCAGAGGCAGCCGGCGGCCGGGGGTCCCAGCTGAGCTGGGCAGCGGAGAGGGGTGAGCTCCCCGGGAAAGGAGAGCCGGCCTGTAACCATAGAAATACGCATCAGGGGCCCCCGCCCGCGCACACCCACAGCCCCCTCACGTCCCTCTGGGGAGCTCTCTCCGCTTAAAGCGGCGCTGGGCTCGGTCTGCAAGGAGTGCAGGCGCCTCAGAGACCAGCCTGACGGTGGTGACGTGAGGAGGGGAACGCGCCAGGAAACGGGCAGTCCGCATCCGCGCCTGTCCCTTCAGCACGGCTGGGGGTTCGGCACTCGAGCGAAGGGTGAGCCGCGGTCGGCTCCCTGCCGGGGCGCAGCCAAAGGCTTTGGAGGGGCCACCCTTCCGCTCACCCCAGGGCCCACCCTTGCAGCCTGGGGCGCCCCTGGTGGCGCTGCCCGGGGGGTCCTTTGTGAAGAGGCAGTGCCCTGAGCTGTGTGCGATCCGAGGTGCGCCAAGGCCCGGGCTGCCAGGTGTGGGGCCTTCCTCCTCCCTGGGAAGGGGTGCTGTGCCCCACAGCGCTGCCCTGCTCACGGCACTCACATTTGAAATGGAATGTGAGACGGAGGGGGAGCCCTGGCCGGGGTGGCTCAGTGGGTAGAGTCGGCCGGAGGACCAGAGGGTCACAGTTTGATTCCTGGCCAAGGGCATGTATGTGGGTTGCAGGCTGGATCCCTGCCTCTGTCAGGGCACATGTGGGAGGCAACCAATCAATGTGTGTCTCTCACACTGATGTTTCTCCCTCCCTCACCCCTCCCTCCCGCTCTCTCAAAGTCAATGGGAAAAATATCCTCAGGTGAGGATCAACAAAGATCAATTTTTAAAAAAATGAAAAGGAGCCCAGCCGGCATGGCTCCGTGGTTGAGCACTGACCTATGAACCAGGAGGTCAGGGTTCAATTCCCCGTCAGGGCACACACCCAGGCTGCGGGCTCGATCCCCAGTGTGGGGCGTAAAGGAGGCATTGATGTTTCTCTCCCTTCCTTCCTCTCTGACATCCATGAAAACATTGTCTGAACGAAGAGAAGGAGAGGCCCTGGGAGGGCCGGCGCTCGGGCCTCACCTCCCTCCTGCTGCCCGCAGGCCCAGGCCCTGCGCCCTCCCCTGTGCACAGAGCACTCAGGGCCCACGGGGCACTCGGTCCCCACGCAGCCCGGCCCCCCTCCCCACGCAGCCCGGCCCCCCCCCCCCACGCAGCCCGGCCCCCCTCCCCACGCAGCCCGGCCCCCCTCCCCACGCAGCCCGGCCCCCCCTCCCCACGCAGCCCGGCCCCCCCCCCCCCACGCAGCCCGGCCCCCCCCCCTCCCCACGCAGCCCGGCCCCCCCTCCCCACGCAGCCCGGCCCCCCTCCCCACGCAGCCCGGCCACTGGCTACAGCCCTTCCCAGAAGCCAGGCCTCCAGGCCTCCCGCCCTGGCCCCTCACAGCTGCCTCCCCGCCAGGAATGCCCTGTGCAGAGCCGGCCCCCTGGCCGCTCCCTGTGCTCAGAGGAGTCATTTTGCCCGTTTTAACATTTGCTGCACGTCTGCCGTGTGCCGGGCACGGCCGGAGGGCACTTGCGCAGTGGCAGGTTCCGCTCATCTGTGTGCCAGTCTGTCTCCAGAGGCCAGCTCCCTGAGACAATCCCCTCCCCCGGGAGACACCTGCCCAGGTGCGGCGGGCAGGCCTGGGGCTGAGCCTCCCCCAGGGTGGCGAGGGGTCAGGCTGGACAGGCCCAGGGCACCATGTGCAGAGGGGGCGGTGGCCAGAGGCTCAGGGACATGCTGCCCCTCCCCCCAGGAAAGGGAAAGGCACGGGGGGGGGGGGGGGGGGGGGCCTGCGGGAGGGGGGAGTGTCTTCCTGGCCCTCAGCCCCTGCACAGTGCCCAGGGGCGGGGCCTCGGGCTGGGGGAGGGGGTGGGCAGAGGCCACACTGTGTGGGCTGCCTGCTCAGGAGTCAGGCCCTCACCCTGGGACCGTGGGAACAGGGAGGCTGTTGGCTGGAGAGTGACAGGCTTGGGTTCGCCTCTCAGAAGGCGGGCGCACTATGGCTCACAGGCTGGGAGGACGCCTGTGAATGCTGCCCGCCCCACCCCCCTCCACCCTGTGCCCGGAGCCCGGAGAAGCCAGCCCTCTGGGAGAGGAGAGCGCTCAAGGCAACCGGAACCCGGGGGGGGGGGGCGGAGGAGGGTCTCAGAGGGGGAGAGCTCCAGCCACCCTCCTCCCAGTGCATTCTGGGGGCCCTGGTGGAGCAGGGAGGGTGGCAGTCCTGAGGTGCCATGGAGCTGGGACCTCAGCCCTGGGCGGATGGGGAGGCTGCCCAGTGGGGCCGCCAGCTCCCAAGTGTCCCCCGCCCACCCCGCCCCGTAGCCAGGCTGCAGGACCAGAAGGGTCCCTGGGCTGCGGGTGCTAGCTGGCCCACCCTGCACACAGGGAGTGAGCGTGCCAAGTCTCGGTGGTTGTGAGCCGGTGGCCAGGGCAGGCCTGTCCCCGTCACCCGGAGGGAGGGGCGAGGTGAGGGCAGAGGGGAGACTTTGGACTTGGTCCTGAGGCCGGGCAGCAGGGAGGGCAGCAGGGGAGTGACAGGGCAGGTCCCCTCAGAGGAGACGGGGGCAGCAGGGCAGGGCAGAGGCGTGGCCCGCGCTCCAGGTGACCGTGAGCAGGACGTTGGGATCATACTCCCAGGGCCCCCAGGAGAGGCAGCCTGTCCTGGGAGGGCGACCCTGGCTTCCCCTGCCCGCCCCCCCCCCTCCCCCGCCACACACACACACCGCCTGGGAGGGAGGGAGCGAGCGAGTTTTGTCAGAGCTGGGCTGGGAGTCTGGGCGCCCAGGGCCCCCCATGGCACAGACCCTGCTGTCGGTGTGACAGCCCCAAGGGCATGTGGGGACAGGCTTTGGGGGGCAGGAGGCCGGCCTCCAGCTGTGGCTGCCCTCCCTGGGTTATTCTGGCACCCACGGGGGGGTGGGGGGGACTCCTGCTTTCAGACGAGGAGACCGAGGCCCGGACAGCTGCCTGCTCGAAGGGCCTGCGCCCTAGAAAGGGGCTCTGTCCCGGGCAGCCCACGGCCGGAGCAGCCGCAGGCTTCGGAGCGGACGGAGGCCTGTCCCTCGCAGCCAGGCCGCCCCCGCACTGCTGGCCGCTCCCCACGCCCGAGAAGGCGGCTTCTCCCGATGCAGGGCCACGCGCTGGCATCCTTTCCCCCCGGCAGCTGCTGCCGCCGTTCCCCGACGTGGTGAATGAGGCTGCCGGGGGGAGGCCATACCGCCTCCACGCCCGTGCCCACCATTCGGTCCAGCCCCTGCCCGTGCCCACTTGGCGCGAGCAGCTTTACTGGCTGACGAGAGGACGCCCCTTGAAGGCATCAGACATTAACAAATCTTCCCCCATTGTGTGAGCCCGCGGAATCAGAATTGTCACGGCCACAGCCCAGCCCGTGTCTACACCTCCATGTCTACACCTCCCGTGTCCAGGCCTTGGCCGGCATGGCCTTGGCAAACAAACCTCACTAAGTGGGACCCTGCAGGCCGCCCGCGCTTGGGGCTTGCACTCTCTTGCCTCGCCGAGATGCCAGGCGGAGATCCCAGGTGGCCTGCAGGAGCCACTGGCCCACGGACCAGCGCCAGCCCAGCGCCCTCGGAGCTGCCACGGGACTCCAGGTGCCGACAGGAGAACGGCCCTGCTGAGCCCCAGCCGCTGCCCCCAGGTGGTGAACAAATATGGGGCAGCTGTTTAAACTACCAAGTCCCAGGAGCAGCAGGTAACGGACCCTCCAGCTTTTTTTTTTTAAATATATTTTATTGATTTTTTTACAGAGAGGAAGGGAGAGGAAAAGAGAGTTAGAAACATCAATCAGCTGCCTCCTGCACACCCCCCACTGGGAATGTGCCCACAACCAAGGTACATGCCCTTGACCGGAATCGAACCCGGGACCTTTCAGTCTGCAGGCCGACGCTCTATCCACTGAGCCACACCGGCCAGGGTGGGCCCTTCAGATTTTTAGAGCTGCGTCGCTCAGCGGGCTGTGTTGGAGAGAGCGTTCGACCAGAGAGAAGACGGGGTCCCATCCGTCTGCACCTCGTCTCTCCCCTGTGTCTCCTCCTCTTACAACGGGGTGGTGTCATCGGTGTCATGAGGGCGAGGCTCTGGGTGAAGGGAGTGGTCAGACGTCTGAGGACACCGTCCCCCAAGACGGCCTCGCTTCTGACCCCAACCGCCAGTTTGGGGAGTTGCCAAAACCGCGCTTCGTGTCGATGGTTTTCCAGGATGATGCACGTCGCTGACAGCTGGCATTCCCACGCTTCCGTCTATCAGCACAACGGATGCAGCTTACAATCCGACGGAGGAGGAGACGCAGGGGACGAGTCTCGGGTCCAGCGAGAAGGATGTGTGGCTCTGGCACTGGCGTGTGACAGACACGTGGATGTCACCGTGCCGGCGTGAGCAGCGCCCGTGGCTCTCGGGCAGCCGAGCCCACCAGCCAGGGTCCGCGGTGAGCAGGCCCACCGTGCCGTGGGCGCCAGGGAAGCCGGCCTCCCGCTTTCCCGTGAGCTCTGTCCCCGTGGAAAACTTGAGCCTCTTTGGCCGAGCCCAGCTGCAGGGGATTCCATTGTCCTGGCTTCCGCCCCAGCCCCGGGCCCAGCCCCCCCTGGCCTCTCTCCAGGCTCCACAGTCTTGGGACGGCCCCGCAGGAGCCTCAGCCCAGCCACTGCGGCCCACCCGGGAGCTGGACCTGGACCTGGGCAGCGCCCGGCCCAGCCCCTCCCCTCCATTCTAGGTGCTGCCAAGAAGCGGAGCTCAGGCCTGGTGCTCGGGCTTCTCCTCCCAGCGTCACTCACAAACTCTGCTTCCCTGGAGGGAGGGAAGGAGGGATGGAGGAGGGGAGGAAGGAGGGAGGGAGGGGAGGAGGGCAGGAGGGAGGGAGAAAGGAGGGAGGGAGGGGAGGAGGGCAGGAGGGAGGGAGGAAGGAGGGAGGGAAGGGAGGAGGGAGGGAGGGAGATTCCGAGGGAGGCCCTTTCACATGCATCTGTGGGGAGGGTGTGGGGTACATTTCATAACCGTTTTAACCATTCTGAGTCTAACTCAGTGGCATTTAGCACATTCACAATGTTGTGCAACCATCACCAGTCTCTCTTCTGAGATATTCCCACCACCCGGAAAAGAAACCCCGTGCTCACGAAGCGCTCACCCCACCGCTCACCAGACCCTGGCCGCCTCTGACCCACTGTCCGTCTCTACGGAGGTGCCTGTCCTGACACCGCAGTGAACGGAACCCCACTGTCTGTGGAGGTCCTCGTCCAGCTCCTCACTCAGCACCCTGTGTTCCAGGCGCCCGTTGTAGCCAGTCGGCTCCGCAGCCCTTTTCACGGCTGCATAGTCCTCCGGGCGTGGCTGCACCGCCGGGCGCTTCTCCGATCGATCGCCAGCGGGCGGGCACGCGGGCCGTTGCCACCCTCTGGCCAGTGCAGACCACACTGCTGCGTCCGGCATTTTCTATGCTTCCCTCGTCCCTGTGAGCTCAGTATGACCGTCCTCGCTTTAGCCACGAGCAGGCAAAGCTCCCAGAGGGCCTGAGCGTGCACAGGGCACAGGTCTGTAAACGAGAGGAAGGAGGAGCCTGGGGAGGGAGGACGAGGCCCGGGGTGGAGCGGGCACGGCAGGGCTGTCCTTCCTGTCCTCCGGGCGGGCAGTCCTGGGCTTCCGGTCCCTGGTGGAGGGGCTGGGGCCGCTTCCTGAGCTGGGAGAGACCTAGCAGTTCCCCATCCGCCACCTCCCCCTGAGTTACCCCTGAGTCATCGCCGGCTCATCCCTGTGCCCCAGTCCCTGGCCGGCACTGCAGACCTAGCCGTCTCTGACTTCTCGGGCGCTGGTGCCCTGTTTCAGATCATCCTGTCTATGGCCTGGTTGGAATCTGGTTCCCTAACTGGGTGGCAACCTCATGCCTTCCGAGCAACGGCGCGATCTGGGCCTCAGTTGCTCCATCTGTAGAATGGGACTAAAGGCCAGACTCCAGGCCAGGCAGGAAGAGCTCACCAGCCAATGCTGCAGGCAGAGGGAGGAGCTTGCCTCGGGCCCTGCCCCCGTCCCTGGCATCCTCTCGCTCACCTGCACCCCAGGGTGCAGCTCAGGGAAGGAGTAGAGACGCTGGCCTGAGCTCACACAGCTGCTCGCGAAGCTCATTCCTGTTCCTGGGCTTTTCAGTCCCCGGGGCTTCCTCACCAGCTGTGGACCCCGGGCGGCAACAGGCTCGGGGCTCGGGGTCCAGATGGGGGCCCTGCGTGCACACCGGCTCCCTCCTCTTCTCCACCTGCACCCCGAGTCATCTTCCTCACGGACCCCTTAGGAAACGTTCACTGACCGAAGCACCAAACCGCCCGGCGCAGTGTTTCCTGTGGAGCCTGTGACCGGGCGCCTGGCGCGGGGCCTACAGCACAGGGACTGGGGTCTCGGTTCTGGAGGCTGAGGTCTGGATCCCAGTGCGGGCAGGTCGGTCCCTTCTGAGGCTGAGCGGCGGGGTGGCTCCAGCATTCCTCGGGGTCCTCTGGCTTTTAGAAGCATCGCCCCCTCTCTGCCTCCATCTCCCGGCGTGTCCTCCCGCATCTCTGTCTCCGCATCAGAGCCCGGGGCCTGGTATGACCTCCCGTCCACAGTGACTCGACTTCGACAAGGGCACAGTCCCAGGCCCCAGGAAGCAGGACCAGAACCGACCTTTTGGGGCACACAACCAACCCATCACACCGAGTCAGCGTGGCATGTTATGTTTGGGGCGGGCTTTCTGGCCTGGGCGGAGAATGCACCATTTGTGAGGCTTCTGGAAAGTCATGGACCCCGTGCCTCCACGTGGGGACCCTGGTGGGCCTGCCACACTGGTGCTGGGGCAAAGCGGGGGTCTGTGGCCGTGTGAGCTGCTGGTGGTCACAGGAGCCAGGAACGGTGTCCTGTAGGGATGGCGGTGCGACCTCCCTCCTCCCCCCTCCCGTTGTTCTCCACCTGGGTGGTATCTGCACGTTACCCTGAGAGCAGAAACCACAGCTTTGCAAAGGCGTCTTGCCCCCACCCTCCCATGCCTGCCGCCTCATCACAGGGAAACAGGTGGGTCAGGGCAGTGGGATGAGCAGATGGACAGGCCTCCCGAGAAGCCACTGCCCAGCCTGCCAGGAGGCCCGTCTGCTCGCCGAGCTGGCTGAGCTGGCTGAGCTGGCTGAGCTGGGCGCAGCAGGGCCCGGGAACCTGGTTCTCAGAACTCAGATCCAGAAGTGATGCCCCAGGGTGCTGAGGAGCCAGAGCCAACAGACACACCTACTGACCCGGTGCAGAGAGGGGTGCCCAGGGCCAGGCACCTACAGCGTCTTCAGTCCCCCTGTGTCGGGGTTCCCACCTGCACTTGAATGGGCATGGAGCTGCCCAATAGGGAGTGCTGGCTGTGGAACCCCACCAGCTGTGCCCGCCCTCCCTGGCAGTGGCCTGCGTTTCCAGGCCCGGGGGTGCCAGGCTTCCCTTCCCGCAGGTCTGGACCAGAGACAAAGCCGTTCCCGAAGGGAAGGCCAGGCGGGCTCCATCTACCCTCAGACCCTCACAGCCTGTGCTGGGTCACACTGATGTCTGCGCACGTCGCACTCACCGCTCTCCCCGTTCACAGAGGAGGGCGTGGATGCACAGAGAGGCTGTGTCACTTGCCCCAGACCACACAGCTCTAGGACCCAGGTCTGAATCTAGATCGGCCTGATTTTACCGGCGGGTCACTGGGCCTCGGCCAGCCCGGCCGCTGCAGGCCGACCGCACGGGAGCTTAAAGAACGTGCAATGGCGGATCCGGCCCGGGGCGGGGGTCCCGCAGCCAGCGTTCCGAGCCCCAGCCCCATCCGCGGGCGGGGAGGGGGCGCCGGTGCTCGCGTCTTTCCTGCCCCGCGCCCCTCGGCTGGGGCGAGGGGAGGAGTTCTGGTGGGCGGAGCCTAGCGCAACGTGCCAATGGCGACGCGGGGGCGGAGTCGGACAGCCGCGGGGGGGCGGGCCCGGAGGGGGGCGGGCCAATGGCGACGCGGGGGCGGAGTCGGACAGCCGCGGGGGGGCGGGTCCGGAGGGGGCGGGCCAATGGCGGGGCGGGGGCGGAGTCGGACAGCCGCGGGGGGGCGGGCCCGGAGGGGGCGGGCCAATGGCGGGGCGGGGGCGGAGTCGGACAGCCGCGAGGGGGCGGGCCAATGGCGGGGCGGGGGCGGAGTCGGACAGCCGCGGGGGGGCGGGCCCGGAGGGGGCGGGCCAATGGCGGGGCGGGGGCGGGCCGGCGGCGGCGGGGGGGGGCGCGCGGAGGCGGCGGCGGCGGCGAACAAAGAGGCGGCGGGCACGGGCGGCCGAGCGGAGCCGAGCGCCGACGAGCACCGCCGAGCCGGGCCGAGCCGGGCCGAGCCGGGCCGGGCCGGGCCCAAGAGCGCGCAGGCGATGCGGGCGACCAGGCCGGGGTCGGCGGGCCCCTGAACCCGACGCCCCGGGCCAGCGAGGAGCCGCGCGGCGGCCGCGTGTCCGAGGCGGCCGGCCCGCCATGGCCGGGGTCAGCTACGCGGCGCCCTGGTGGGTGAGCCTCCTGCACCGGCTGCCGCACCTGAGCCTGCGCTGGGAGCCCACCGGCGGCCAGTTCCGGCCCGAGGACCCCGACTACCAGCAGGTGACCTGGCCCGGGCAGGGGGTCGCGGGTCGGGGGTCAGGGCGCCGGGTCACGGCCCTTGCTCTCAAGGGTCTGAAGACGCCCCTCCGCCATCGACGGTGGTCGCGGCCCCTCCTCCTCTGGCCGCGGGCGCCGCCCCGAAGGGCGCTGCCGCTCCTTTCTGAGGGTCTGAAGGCGCCCACGCGCCTGCGTCCGGCATCAGGCTGCCCCGCTGCGCGAGGCCCTCTGGGTCGTGGGTCACCCCTTGCCAGCGCGCGAGGACCCCCTGCCCCCATCGAGGGTGCGGGCCGCCTGCAGCCTGGCTCGCCCCTGCGTCCGTGCGGCCGCCTCCCTCCCCTCCTTGAGGCCCTCTGCCCGCTGTCAGCTCCTGCCCAGGCCCCTGCCCATCACTGGCCGTTGCAGGGCAGAGCCCCCACCCGGAGCCCCGCGGCGCTGACGTGCGAGGGGCGCTCTGCGCTGGAGCAGGGCCCGGACCAGGCCGTGGGCTGTGCCTTCCCGCCCCGGCCGGTTCCAGCCCTGAGGACCGGTGCCCGGTCACCTGGAACCCCTCAGGGCTGCGTCTGGCGATCATTGCACCGCCCCCGGGTGGGTGGCATTGGCTTTGCTTGTCCAGGCGGCCTGAGAGTCCCGTGTTCCGTGGACCGTGTCCCTCCCCACCCGTGCAGAACTCTTCTCCGTGGCCTCCCTTCTCCAGGGCAGAGACCAGCGGCCGAGGGCGAGGATGCCGTGGGCACCCCGGCTCCCGGCCCTGCTGAGCAGGTTAGGAAGGGGGCGAGGGATTGGCCCCAGCATGCCCGCCCGAGGCAGCAGAAGTGTATAAATAAAACCAGCACCCACATCCTAGAGGCCCGGCCCCGGGGGCGGCCGGGGTGGGGCAGCTCCTGTGCCTCCAGGAACTCTGCACTGGCTCTGCCTCCCCTGCCCCGGGGGCTCTGCCTCCACAGGCCAGGGGCTGGGCTTGACCTGAGGTGGTTCCTAGCCCCTGGGGCACCTGGGCTGTCTGCCGCCCCGAGCTGTCCTGCCGCCCGTGAGCTGCCACCTCCGCATGCTGCCAACCACGCTTGGACTGGCTGCCTGGCTCCTGCTCTCCGGGTGCCCCCCCCCCCCCATGTGCCAGCTGGGATTCCAGGACACCTGGTAGAGAGTGAGCCCGGGCAGACACCTGAGGCCCTGGAGGCCTGGGGTGGGGGCCAGGCACCCCTCGGCACAGCCTGGCCTCCTGCGGAGCCCTTTGCCCCCGAGAGGACACTGCTTCTGGCCCAGCCTCCTGAGTGTCCCCTGCTCTGCTGTGGGGGGGCTCCGACTCACTCTCTCTCCTGCCTCCTCTCTGAGGAGCGGAATGAGCCACTGAATAATTCACGGGGTGGAAACCAGCCGTCTCCATCCCGCCCCCTGCTCCTGGCGTGGGCCGCGGGCGAGCAGGCCTGGTGTGCGTGCTGCCTCTGCCTCGGAGCCGGTGCTCCTGGACAAGCGCTCGACCTCTCTCGGCCTTCAGGCCTCATCCCGAAACCCCGGCTGGAGTGCCTCCTCTGTGGGGGCGCCGTGGGATGCGAGGCCCCCGGCTCTGCTCCCGGCTGGGTGTGCAGCAGAGGGAGCCTCCCTGGGTGGGAGGGCGGTGGGTGCCCTGGGCCATGGCCTGGGGCCCCTGCCTGCCTCCCCTGCTGAAGCCTTCCTAGCTGTGGGGCTTCTACCTCCTGAGCCGACCAGGGAAAGGGGGGGCCTGGGGCTGGAGGGGGGTGGCATGGAGACCGGCCTTTGCCCTTTGCTGTTTCCTGCCCCCACCACCCGCTCTTGGGAGCCGTGGTGAACCCCACTGGAAAGCCCCGGGGGCTCCCCTTTTCTGGAATGCTGTGTGGGGCCATCTGTCACTAGCCCTTTGCCACACAAGCCTGGGAGGTGAGGACTCTCCATTGTACAGATTAGCAAACTGAGGCGCAGAGAGGGACTGGCTCAGGATCACGCTGCGAGGTCACACTCTCTACCCTCAGTCTTTCTCGTTCCTGCTCACTGCCCTCACCAGTTCAGGGGGTTCTGGAGCTCCAAACGGATGGAGAAAAATGGGTATGGCCTGGTGTATAGTGCTGTGGTGGGGTCAGGGCAGGGCCTGCTGGGGCCTGGCAGTCAGGGGAGGCTTCCTGGGGGAGGTGCTCCTGGCCTTCCATGGAGGCTGCAAGCCAGACTACGGGCGGACTTGCCTGGAGCCTGGTCCGCAGTGGGCACCCTGGGCTATCTTCCAGGCCAGATGGTGGCTTTGCCTCAGGTCTGCCCAGTGCGGGGCGGGGCGGGTGGGGGTCCTTCTTAATAAGAGCCTGAGGACTGGGGTGTTTCCTGCGAGACCCTAAACATGGACCGAGGAGGCTGTGAGAGACCTCGGGGAAGGGCTCCAGGCAGGGGTACAGCACGTGCACAGGCCCTGAGGCGGGGAAGCCTGAGCCTCAGCCCCAAATGAGAGCGTCCCTCTGGTCTGCGCATGCTGCCTGGGGAGGACTGAATGGCCCTGAGAGGGGTTTGAGACCGCGTGGGGGTCTCCCACCAGAACACAGCGCCGCGGTTTAATGCGATTCAGGCCAGGTCAGCCCCTGCCTGGCAGCAGCTTGGTGGCAGAGCGGTCCTGTCCGAGGGGTGGGGCTGGCCCCGATGTCATCCTCACCGCTAACGGGAAGGAAACTCGCTCCAGTTAAACAACGGCATTTATCGCCCCTCTCCTCGTTTACAAAAGGGATACACATCCGTGGAGCATTTGGAAAATAGGAAAGAGCTTGAGACAGAAAAAGCCCCTCCCCGCAGTAGTCCGTCCGCGCACTTATCCTGGGGAGCGGGGCGGGGGAGGCCGCGCAGAACTGGCATCACGCTGTGTGCCCTCAGTCACTTGCCTTTAAGCGTCACGTGTTGGGGACCGTGTCCGTGGTCCGTGGTTCTTGAGGCTTGGCCTGCATCCCAGGTGGCAGTCCGGGTTCTGAGGCTGCAGGTGACAGAACCGTGCGGAAGCTCCTACAGCGCCCCCTGCATGGACAGAGCTCACGCGCTTGGCTTTGGGGTGCAGGGCCCATGCACGGGTGGGGGCCAGGGAGCCCCCCTGGGCCCAATGGACTCTGCCTGTGCCCCTCCTGGCCAGTGTCCAGGTCCCGGGGAAGAATCCCATTGGCTGAGCTGGGGTCTGGCCAGCAGAGGGCCGGCCGCTCAGTGCCTCTGCCACCAACTGCCCCCGCTGAGGGGTCGGTGTGGGCCGGACCGAGTCCCCGCCTGGCGTGGTGCGGGGTCTGCACCACCAGCTCTGTTGTTAGGCCCCTCGGCTCCTGGCTTTGGAGGGTCTGAGGCCGGGGACAGGCTCTGTGGGGGACGCGCGGGGCAGGGACATCAGCTGTGATGCCGGGCCGGGGCGCTCAGTTCGGCTCTGGGTGCTCTGACCTCCAGGCCGCAGCCGCTGTGCGGAGAGGTGCGTGCTCTCTTCTTACAAGTGTTTTCGGGGCACCGTCGCCCCCAAGGAGCAAAGCCAAGGCCACTGGCACCGGCATCAGTGAGCGGAAGACGCGGCAGGCTCCTCGCCGGCCAGGCACTCCCCTGCCCGTGCACTGAGCCCCAGCAGCTTCTGAGTCGGGGGGAGGGGGGAGCCGCCTGGCCCTTTGCCTGGACCCCTCCCCCCAGGCAGCTCTGCTGAGTCCTCTGCTGGGGAAGAGGAACCGAATCTGCAGACAGAGGGGTCACCATGTGGGAAGTGCCCCACGTGGCCCCCGAAGAGTTGGGGCCCAGGTCAGGGGGGCAGGGGCAGAACCCCGGGAGCCCCTGGCTGTGCTGGCCGGGACACAGCCCACCGGTGTCGGGGGCTGCTGCAGTCCTGCGGGGGGAGGGCCCTCGGTGTGCTGAGGCTGCGATGGGCACACACCGGGCTATCACCCGAGCAGGGGCCACTCCCCAAAGGGCACCCCTGGCTGAGGCACTGAGGGGTCCCTCCTGGAGACAAAGTTGGATCTGCCCCTGCCCCCCAGGCCCCCGGGCTCCGTGGCAGGCAGACATCTGCTGGGGCCACGGGTGCCCTTGTGAGGCATGGGGTCTGGAGGGCTGTGGTGGGCCTGGGTCAAGGCCAGGCCTCAGCCCAGGGCCAGAGGCAGGAGGGAGCGGCCCCGGTGCCAGCTGGCCACGAGGCCACTCTTGTTCTTGTGTGGAGCCAGGGAGGGCACCTGGGTGTGGGGCGTGCCCTCAGGGAGCAGGGCGGATGGAGCCAAGGCGTGCCAAGGTCACAGGTATGGGGGGGCCTTCTGTGAGTCTCCCTTCCCACGCCCCTTGCCCAAGGCCTGGGCTTCGTGTGCCCAGAGGAGCTGGGGCACACATGTGTATGAGCCTGCACACCTGTAGTCAGAGCTCGGGCACATGCAGGCCTGCACACATGTACCACCCTCCACCCTCAGTGCCCCCCTCCTGCTACAGGAGGCTGGTTGAGGCCTGGGTCCCATGGGAGGGCGGGGGGCTGTGGGGGACAGGGGTGCCAGCAGGGCTGTTCCTCCCGCAGGCCCCGCTGTGGCCAGGCCTGTCCTATGTTGACCTAGGGCATGAGGTGAGGCCGGGCTCCCCAAAGCCTCGGTGACCACTTCTGGGCCCCAGGCTGGGTCCCTGACTGGTGAGGGGCGCTCGGTGCAGGTCTCCCCGTGCCCCTCAGGCCTCATCTTCCTGGAGGAGACCAGCCCTGATGATGCCACAGCCCCATCAGACCGGGGCTGGCCCCCAGAGGAGGCGGTGGAGAGGGGCTCGCAGAGCCTTGGTGGAGGGCAGAGGGGTTTTCTGGGCGTCACACTGGGCGGCATTAGAGCAGCGACCGAAACAGACGCCCGGCGCAGCGGCACCAGGCAGCCCAGGTGCGGGTCTGTGGCGTCTGCTCAGCCCTCCCGCGGCGGGCGTGGGGGAGAGCAGGCCTCAGCATTTCCTCCTCGTGGGCCTGGCTGCAGGGGAGGGGGTGCTGGGCCTGGGGTGACTGGTCAGAGCTCCCCTGGACCCCTGGGCTCGGTCCATGTGGTTCCTGGCGGGGAGGTGAGCGTGGTGTGTGCTGAGCAGAGAGAACATGAGCGCAGCCAGTGTCTGCGCCCTGCTGGCCCGGACCTCGGACCTCGGACCTCGGACCTCGGCGGGGAGGGCGAGAGGGACTTGGACAGAAAGCGGGCCTCTCTCAGGCTCCCGCAGGGCCACGAGCTCACCGGCATGGAATTCAAGAAACCCAAGCCCGCTCGATGGAAATGTGTTTTTAATTTCTGGCCGGCATCTGGGAGCCGCAGCCAAGCCTGTGGGAGGGGCGGGGGCTGTGGCCACGGCCAGCGCCCACCCCTCGGCCTGGGTCCTGGGCCCTCAGCGCGGCACCCCTTCGGCCTGGGCCCTGGGCCCTCAGCATGGCACCCCTCGGCCTGGGTCCTGGGCCCTCAGCGCGCACCCCTCGGCCGGGTCCTGGGCCCTCAGCATGGCACCCCTTGGCCTGGGTCCTGGGCCCTCAGCTCGGCACCCCTTCGGCCTGGCCCGGGAGGTGCAGGGGCCTTTTGTGGAGCTTTCCTCCTCTGGCCTGTGCGGCTCCGGCCCTGCCTCCATCACTTAAGTGTGGGCCCTGGGTCCCTTCTGGCCTCAGGCCCCCAGGCCCCCAGGCCTGGGAAGTGGGTGCCTCCCGGTCTGGGTGGTCTGGAGCCCAGCGAGCCTGTGGGTGCTGAGACAGAGAGCCAGCCCTTAGGGGAGCCGGCTGCTCGGGGGTGTGCGCCTTCCCAGCAGGCGACCCGGGCACAGAGGGTTCAGCCCAGCACCCCCTCCCCTCTCCTCACCGGCACCCAGGGCTCCAGCCAGGACGTGTGGGCTCCTCTGGATGCCCTGACCCGGTCTTCCTGTGGAGGAGGCAGCGCTGGGGCCCACTGCTCCCCCACATCTGTCTGCCCCGCCCACTCACTAGAGCCCCCACTCTGCCTCCTGGCATTGCGGGCTCAGGCCTGGACCCTGCCTGGCCTCAGCTGCCCATGGCCCCCCAGGACGCAGGTCTGCAGCCTGGACGTTGCTGGGCCTTTGCCCACACTGTCCCCCTCTCATGGTGCCCCGCTGGCACCCACTGGCACCCCCTGACGCTTCTGCACCCGGTCCTTCTGAGCCTCGGCCTGTGCTCACACAGGCTGTCCTGTCAGCGAGGCCAGTGTTGCCAGCATGTGGCAGGCACTGAGGGCCCAGGCCCCTCGGAGGCCTCCCTGTCCCACCTGTCAGGAGCGGGGAGGGCTCTGGCCTAGGCCGCCTCCAGGGCTCTCCTGCCAGAGGCTGCAGGCCGCCGCCACCCCGGGCTGTGCCTGAGGGAGCCCCCTGACCTCTCCAGCTGCTGGTGCACGTGGCTGCCCACAGCGAGGCTGGCCAAGAGGTCACACTGAGGCCGGGGCAGCAGGGTGCGGGGACGTGTCCTCTGGGGCTGGGTCAGGGTCCCTGTGAGGGTCTCCAGGGGCGTTGGCTGTGGACTGGGGCGGGCAGAGGGCCGGAGCCGGTGCCCAGGAGCCGTGGGGGTGCCTGCTCAGCAGGCAGGCTGGCTGTGGGTCCCGTGTCAGTGCCGCGTGTGGCGTGCTCCCCGCAGGGGGCACATGGATGTGCTGAGTGGGCCATGCGTGGCGTGGTGGTCGGGGGCATTGTGGGGTGGCCCGTGCTAGTGCTGAGCTGCCACTCTGCGCAGGGGGGTGCCACACGGTATCTGACAGGCGTGTTCAGGCCAACGAAGGAGGGGCTGGCGGGCCCAGCTCTCGGCCGCGACCTCCCACACCCTCTGGCACTGTGCCCTCGGGGATGGAGCTGGGCCTCGGGCTGCACAACTCTTAGTAAGATTCGGGGTGCACCATAGCCCTCCCCTTGTGGGGCTGGCTTGGGGCCCCTTGCAGCCAGGCTGCCAGCAAGCTTGGGGCTCAGCCAGTACCTCCCCTCCCACCCCATGGGGCTGCCTCCCATAGGACAGCACTGCCCTGGACCCCTTCCCGCCCATCTCCCTGCCAGGCCGGGTGGGGGCTGGGACTGGGCCTGGACTGGGATGGAGACAGGCTTCCGACCCGAGCTCTGGCTCATCGGTGTTGGGGGAGGGGGGGCTTTGGGGGCCTTAGGGCACCAGGAGAGAGTGGGCTCAGGGCAGGGCCCGCTCCTGGATACGCTTCCTCCTGGATACGCTTCGTGGCGGTGGGGGGGCTGCAGGGCCCTTGAAAAGGATGCGTGGTCCAGGCTGGAAATGGAGTGGTAGGGTCAGAGGGCGCGTGGGCTGGGCCTTCCCGGCGCTGCGGGTGGCTGGGAGCCAGCGCTGTGGCCGGCGGTCAGGATGCGGCCCAAGCATCTCGCCTCGCTGACCGGGCGCTGACATCACTTCCATCGCAGACGGAAAATTCCATGTGGTCAGAGCCCAGATGCTGATCAGACAGTCCTGCTCTTTCTGAATGGGCCCTGGGAAGCCGGGACGCGGGACGCCAGTGAGCGGGCGGGGGTGGGCGGGGCCGGGGAAGCCTCGCAGGCTGATCCCTGGGACTCTGCCTTCAGGAACTGGGGCAAAGGCCACGCCTGGCCCCGGGGACCGGAGGACCGGCGTGCTGGCCTCCATGCTGGGCTGGGACCCTGTTCCCTCCTCTCCTCCCCGGGGGTTGGGGTACAGGGACCCGTTTGCCTTCCAGGGCTGCCCAGGGCCACACTGGCCACCCGCTGTCCTTGCGTTAAGGCTCCAGGGAGGAAGCTGCCCGGTCTGCCGAAGCTTGGGGTGGGGTCCTGAGGGCCCCGCGTTTCTGAGCACCCACTGTGTGCCAGGCTTCGGGCCACAGGGCACCACCCCTGCTAATGGATGAGCTTACCGAGGCCTTCCCAGCGCCCCCTGGGGGAAGTGGGCAGAGACCAGGCCCGGCGGTGGGAGGGGGTCCCTGGGTCAGGCAGACAGACGGGGGAGCAGATCCTGACGCTGGACACCTGGCTCCGTGTGCAGGGCTCCCCCTGCCACTGCCTCGGGTGCTTGAGGAACCCCTGCCCTCAAGTGCCCCTCGGAGCCCAGGCCACACACTCACTCTCTTGGGCACAGGTCCCACCCTTGACCAGCTCCCTGACGCAGGGAGGCCTGTCCCCCCGGGATGGACGCGTCCTTCTCCCCCGGGCAGGTGACCCCGGCCCCTTCTGCCCCTCAGTCTCTGACGAGTGTCTCATGCCCAGGTCCACCCTCACCCACCATCCCTGAAAGTTTACAGCCACTGCTGGGAGCTCATGGGGCAACTCCTTTATGTGCATGTGTGAACGTGTGTGTGTGTGTGTGTGTGTGTGTGAATCTGTGTGATAGGCATGTGTGGGTGTGAACATGTGGGGACATGCATGTGTGGACGTGGTTGTGCTCACACTCACCTTGTCCGTGATCTGCCCTGGGCACCCTCCCCGCAGCCAGGGTGCCCCCGCCTCCTGTCCCCAGCCCACCAGGCTGCCTGTGGGCAGGGGGCCCTGACTTTTCCCGGGGGCTCCCCGTGGAGGCGCTGTTCTAAGCCTTCACACATGAGCACATTTAGCCTGAGGGAGCACCCCAGCAGTGACGTCATCCCCTCCATCTGCCGGTGGAGAATCAGGCGCGGAGTTAGTCAGACTCCCCCTCACATCTAGAACCAGGCAGAGGAGCCCAGTTGAACCTGGGCACCCTGGTTCCGAGGGCTGTCCCCTCTGGGGCCTGAGTGTCCGGGGGCTGTGGGAGCCGGGCAGGAGGTCGTCCCCCGGCCTCCTGGTGGCTGCATCCAGGAAGTTTCGTGATCTCGCAGCAGGGACTGTGCGGCAGACAGCGCCATAAACCGCCGCACATCGGCCTGGGGTGCCGGCCTCTCCCCGTGACGGCAGTGGGAACTGCCGTCCTGTCTCCACTGCCCGAGGCCTCCCACGCCCGGCTGGAAAGAGCTGCTCACCGGCTTCTGGCTTTGTGTTTTAATTATAAAGTAGTGCGTGTTTGTGGCTTAAGAAAAAGAAAGAAAACCCAAAAAACAACCCACAACAACAAACACGAAGTGAATCAAAGCTGTAGAGGAAGGTCCAGGCGCCGCCTGCCCGCTGTGGGGCGGGGGGGAGGGCAGGCCCCAGCACCTCCCAGGCCTGGGAGCCCAGCTGTGCCTCGCCCCGGGTGCCAGGATCTGGTCCGGCCAGTGATGCTTATCTTGCCTCAGCTCTCTCATCTGGCAAAGGGAGTGGGTGGTCCTGGCGCCGCCAAGGTGGCGATCCGGCGCGCTCGGTCCTGGCCAGCTCCCCGCAGGCCGAGCTCCACGCCCGCCCCATGCGCCTCCTTGCCCGCCCGGGAGCATCTCTGGGAGAACACCTGCCTGGGTGCTGTCTTTTTCATATTTTTACTTTTTAAAATTGATGTCAGAGAGGGAGGGAGAGATAGAAACATCCATGATGAGGGAGAATCATTGATCGGCTGCCCCCCGCCACACCCCCTACTGGGGATCGAGCCCGAAATCCATGCGTGTGCCCTGACCAAGAATCGAACCGTGACCTCGGGGTTCACAGTTGGCGCTCAGCCACTGAGCCGCGCCGGCTGGGCTGGGTGCCATGTTTGAGCAGCAGCTTCCAGCCAGCTGTGTTCTGGATGTGGAGGTGGGGGCCTGCTCCCCCAGATCGTGCCCCCAGCGAGGGGGAGGCTGCTGGGGAGCGGAGGGTGACATCCAGCAGGGCTGCCAGTGCGGGCGGAGATGGGCCAGTCTCTGAGGCCTCAGAACCACGGGAGCAGGGCGGGCAGGTCTTGGGGCTCCGTGGGTGGTGGCTTCTAGGTGGGGGTGCGGGTGTCTGATGGAGAGCTCAGGGAGGGACCAGGTGGCTGACCGGCCGGCCGGGCTTTGGCTATGAAAGTGAGGCATCCTTGGAGCCAGGGCCCCGGGGCCATGGGCTGTCCTGCCCTTTGCCTCTGACCCTGTGAGACGGCCGGGCAGGACTGCGGCACCTCCGACCAGGGTCCAGCTGTGCGTGTGAGGGTAGACCCGGGGGACCCACAAGATGGCGCTCTTCCAAGCCCCCTAATGTTCACTGACTCCCGGTGTTGGGTGGTGCTGGGTGGGGGAGGGCCCCTCAAGGTGAATGTGCCCCACCCTGACTGGGTCCTGGCCCGTCTCCCCCTGTGACCTTGGGCGAGCTGACCGCCCCCATCCTTGGGGTCCCCACTGACACACGAAGGCCCCGGGACCTCGAGAGCCTTGGGCTGAGGGGTGGCTCTGGTGCTCATCCCACTAGGCCCGCTCCCCACCCAGTGAGCAGGGGCAGTCGGGCCTGCCAGGCTCTCGGCCGGTGCAAGGCAGGGGTGGCTGCGCCCACGCCCACTGTGCCCAGATTGCTAGCTGGGCGGCAGGGGGCAGCCTGTGGGAAGGGCTGGTGCAGCCTGGACTGCCACCCTGGGGCCTCCTCCCCCTGCTGCCTGGCAACCGTCTCCCGGAGACAGCAGCTGGCAGGGCTGGGATGCAGCTGCCCCAGGGGCCCTGCCGGGGCAGGCGGACCTGGGGTGTCCCACCCCCCACAGCTCCCAGGCTCAGGCCCAGGGACGGCACCGCGGCTGCGGGCAGGGAGGGTGCGTCCAGGGTGCTCCTGGGGGCTGGGCAGCGGCCGCTGAGGGGCGCCGAGAGGTCACCCCACAGCTGAGATGGTGCCGGGGGGCCTCCACGCGGTAGGCCTCCCGTGAGGGGCACACCCTGGACCCCAGAGGGCACAGGACCGGGCGCTGTGCTGCCCCCCGCAGGGCCCGGCCCGGGCTGAGCCCGCAGCAGGTCAGCTGCTCCCTTGGGCGCCCAGCCTCCGCGACAGGAGGGCGCCCTGGGACGTGGTGGGCTTCGGGGGCCCCAAGGTTGGAGAGGGCGGGGACGGGGCGATGCCAACAGCCCCCAGGCCCTGTGGGCGCCGGGTCCCCGCGGACAGGCGTGGGTTCCGGGCTGAGACCTGCCCCCGACCCCCACCCACCCCCACCCAGCGCCGCCTCACAGGCTCGGCGGGAGGGCCTGTTGGGACGACCTGCCTTGGGTGCCGGGCCCCGGAGGCGGCAGGCTCCCCTGGGGCGGGTGCAGGCCTGGGCGGTGCCCAGGACGGGGATCCCAGATCTGGCGACCACGGGCCCTGCCCGAGGGGTGGGGGCTCGCTGGGAGCACGTGCCCTGGCCCGCGGGCCCGCGATGGGCGGGCCGGTGAGCGGCAGGGAGTCACCCCGCCCCCCCGCAGGCGCTGCTGCTGCTCGGGGCCGCCGCGCTGGCCTGCCTCGCCCTGGACCTCCTCTTCCTGCTGCTCTACTCCTTCTGGCTGTGCTGCCGCGGGCGCCGGAGCGGGGAGCCCCGGGACGCCGACTGCTGCTGCACCGCCTGGTGCGTCATCGTGGCCACGCTGCTGTGCAGGTGAGCGGCGGGGCGGGGCCCGGGGGCGGGGCGGGGCCTCCGGCGGGGGCGGGGGCGGGGACGGGGCGTGGCCTCCGGCGGGGCGGGGGCCGGGGCCTGGGGGCGGGGCCGGCGGGGCGGGGGGCGGGGCGGGGCGGCGGGGCGGGGGCGGGGCCTCCGGCGCCCTCACGTGGCCCTGCCCTGTCGCAGCGCCGGCGTCGCCCTGGGTTTCTATGGCAACGGGGAGACCAGCGACGGCGTCCACCGGGCCACCTACTCGCTCCGCCACGCCAACCGCACGGTGGCGGGGGTCCAGGACCGCGTGAGTGGCTGCCGCGATGGGCGGGGCGCTCCCCGCTGCTGACCCCGCGTCTGCCCGAGCCCGCGGGGAGGGGGGCGGCGGCCCGCGTGCTCACGGCTCACCCGGCGCAGGTGTGGGACACCGCGGCCGCCCTGAACCTCACGGCGGAGCCCGGCCTGCGGAGCCTGGAGCAGCAGCTGGCCGCCCGGCCCGAGCCCCTGCGCGCGGTGCGGCGGCTGCAGGGCCTGCTGGGCGCGCTGCTGGGCTACACGGCCGCCATCCCGTTCTGGAGGAACGCCGCCGTGTCCCTGGAGGCGCTGGCCGAGCAGGTGGACCTCTACGACTGGTACAGGTGCGCCCGCCCCAGCCCCCTCCAGGGCCACGCCCCCAGGGCCCCGCCCCCAGCCCCCTCCAGGGCCCCGCCCCCAGCTCCCCCTCCAGGGCCACGCCCCCAGCCCCCTCCATGGCCACGCCCCCCAGTTCCCCCTCCAGGGCCACGCCCCCCAGGGCCCCGCCCCCAGCCCCTCCAGGGCCCCGCCCCCAGCCCCCTCCAGGGCCACGCCCCCTCCAGGGCCCTCCAGGGCCCCCCCTCCAGGGCCCCGCCCCCCAGGGCCCCGCCCCCAGCCCCCTCCAGGGCCCCTCCAGGGCCCCGCCCCCAGCCCCCTCCATGACCACGCCCCCCAGCTCCCCCTCCAGGGCCTGGGTTGTTGGGTTGGAGGGGCTGGGTCTGCAGCAGCCACTCTGGCAGGAGTCCCCGGGGGGCCGTCCAGTGAGCATCGGCCTTCAGGCCACATTGCCCAGAAAGGGCCCTCTGGGCCCGGCTGTTAGCCTAGGCTGTGCTGGCGGATGGATGGATGGATGGATGCCTGGCCTGCCCAGCCTCCGCCCTTACCCCCCTGCCCAGCCCGGCCCACACCTCGTGCTCCGCAGGTGGCTGGGCTACCTGGGCCTGCTGCTGCTCGACGTGGCCATCTGCCTGCTGGTGCTGGTGGGCCTCATCCGCAGCTCCAAGGGCACCCTCGTTGGGTGAGTTGTGGGCCTGGACCCAGGGGTGGGGGGAGGCACCCAAGCCAGTCTCCCTGAGTTAGCCCCGCCTCACCCTCCTTCCTCAGCGGGTCAAGCACAGGGTCTGCCTGGGGAGGAGCCACAGGTCCGGTGTGGGCGGACTCCTGGGGTGCCCTGGGGCCTGGCCCTCTGGCCTGTATCCCAGCAGGTGGCCTGAACCCCCACCGCCCCCCGTTACCTGGGGGGTGCTGATTGGCTGTCATTGCCCAGGGTCTGCCTGCTGGGGGTCCTGGCCCTGATCATCAGCTGGGGTGCACTAGGCTTGGAGCTGGCTGCATCTGTGGTGAGTGGCAGCAGGGATCCCAGTCTGCTGGGCCGAGTCATGGGGGAGCCACACTTCTCACCCCTCCCCCTCCAGTGGGACATGAGGGCCCAGAGGGGCGGGTCCTGCCCTTGGCACACAGCAAGTCAGTGCCCCCAGGGCCTGGAGGCCGGGCCTGCCCAGCACCCGCCGGGAGTGCCTACAGCCTGTTCAGCGGCCGGACCCTGACCCCGGGGGTGGGGTGACCAGGCTTTACCTCTGAGCAGAGGGTGGGGGGCCTAGCTTGGTAACACCGTTTTCCTTGCCTACATCCATCCCAGGGCTCCAGTGACTTCTGTGTGGATCCCGACGCCTACGTGACGAGGATGGTGGAGGAGCACTCGGTGCTGAGTGGGGGTGAGCCTGCGGCCGCACCTGAGCCGGCCCCAGGGGTGGAGCTGGGAGGCATCCTCGCCCTGACGGACCCTGGGTGTGGGTCTGGGTGTGGGTCTGGGTGTGGGTGTGGGTCTGGGTGTGGGTGTGGGTCTGGGTGTGGGGGAGGCAGGACCTACCCGGAACAGGAAGCTAGTGAGTGAGCAGTAACACGCGTGGGAGACTGTGAATTGAGGACAGGCGCCGTGAGTCCAGCGATGATGGGGAGGGGACAGGCGACAATGGGGAGGGGGGCGAGGGGAGCGAGTGATGGGGGAAGCGGGTGATGATAACGGCTCAGGCACGCAGTCAGGGTGGCCGGCCGAAGAGGCGGCATTAAAACTGAGCCAGAAGAGGCGGTGTGTCTCGTGCAGCGGCCCTGAGACAGGAAATGGACCTGCTGGGAGAGGAGAGGGTGAGGAGGCATCCGGGCGGGTTGTGGCCGGAGCCCAGACGTGACTCGGGGACGTTGGAGGGTGGGGAGCAGGGGAGACGGCTGCCTTTCGGGCTGCTGGTGCGGCCTCAGGAGGGAGCAGGCAGAGACGGCCCTGAGCCTGCAGGCGAGGGAAGGGGCTGGGGTGCGGTGTCTATGCTGCCTGCACATGCATGGCGCCTACAGGCTGTGCGGAGGGGGCGGAGCTGGCGGGACTTCCCCAGAAGTGGGTTGCAGGGGAAGGGGCAGGCCTCCAGGCTGTGGGCTGAGTGGCCCTCATGGGACTGTCCTACCCCCTTTGCCCAAGAAAGCCTCGGGGTGAGTGAGGCTGGGCTTTAGCTTACTTGGTTAAGGAGCCGTTTCCACCTCAGCCTGGGGCACCCCTTGCAGGGGGGCGAGCCTGGTCTGCGCGGGTCTGGCAAGGCCAATGGCAGCTGGCCTTGGTGCCACAGCCCGGCCTCCCCACCTCTGAGCCCTGGGCAAGCGCGAGCAGCTGCCTCGCGTGGGGCCCCGGCGAAGCGGGAGCTTCCCGTTTCAGTGTTAGCTTGCCGAACCCAGACCTGCGGGGCACGTGGGTGCGGCCAGCCCTGCCCTCCCTCCTGTGCTGGGCCCCGAGTCCCAGGAAGGGGCGCCTAGAGCCAGTGTCCCTGTTCGGGGGCCAGACCTGACCCCCCACCCCAGGGGCTTGCGGGGCCAGGCAGCGAGGGGGACGGCAGGGCAGGCAGCCGGTCCAGGGCTCTCGCTGGCTGCAGCCAGGCTCGGGGTCTGCTGGGTTTGCAGGTCAGAACGGGGAGGGAGTCCCCTTCTTTAGACGCTGCTTAAGGCGGTTGGGACGGGCAGGCCACCTGTGTGTGCTGGGCCCTCAGCTGTGACTGGGCTGCGTGCCTTTCTCTAGGGTGACACTCTGGCCTCAGGAGTGTTCACCCCCGTGATCCGAGCAGGTGCTCCTGGGTCTTCCGACTCCCCGCCCCCCAGCGCCCTGTCTGCTGCTCAGAGGGAGGGAGGTGCGGTGCTGTCCCCGGGAGAGCATCGAGCACCTCTGCCGTGTGTGGGGGCACACTCGGAGCAGAAGGGTCTGGACCCTGCCCTGGGCTCCCTGGAGGCCACACCCACCCTCACACATGAATGTAGGCACTCCGTGCAAACAGGCCGACACCCGGGCATACCACCCACATGCATGTGCAGATACGCACACACATGCCAGTGTGTGTGCACCCACAGAATGCAGTGTACACGCAGACATGCACACAGATGTGTCCGTGCACACACGTGTGCTTGTGTGAGCACACACGTAGCCACGCGCACACAGACACAGAAGTGGCAGTCGCTGAGCCGCCAGCCTCTCTCCGCAGACACCCTGCAGTACTACCTGGCCTGCTCGCCCCGCGCCGCCAGCCCCTTCCAGCAGGTGAGAGCTCGGCCGCCCGCCCCGCCCGCCCGGGGAGGCCGCCCAGGGCCCGTCCGGAGCACCAGGCAGGCCCGCCCTTCATCTCGAATGTCTGCAGCCCACCGGGCCACTCTCGGCCATTGACCTAGGCCGTGGGGAGACAGCTGGGCGGACACCGGGTTGATGTCACTAAGAGCCCCTGTGGGGTGGCCTGCTGATGCCCCCCAACCCCTGGGACTCACTCCTTCCGTGTCCTGGGTTGCGCTGGGCCAGCCCTACAAGGCAAAGCCAGTGGGTGGGCGTTGCGGGGCCCAGGGAAGCCTCGTCCAGGAGGGTCCTGTGTCCCCCCTGGGATAACTGGGCAGGTGCAGGCGTGGGTTTGAGGGGCACCCTGAGCCTGCTGCCCGCCACTCTCCATGACCGGACCCCCTGCTTTAAAGATGCCGTGCTGCTGTGCCTGGGTGCCTGGGCCCCTGCCGGCCGGGGAGGGGTGTCCCGCCAGCCTCAGAGCAGAGTGCTGGCGCCCCTCGGGCCCTGGCGCAGCCACTCACCCTGGACCCCCATGTGGGCAGGGCCGCGGTGGGGGGATGGGATCATGGGCTGCTGGCCTGCTGCCACGGCCGCTCTCTCTGGAGCAGACGCTGTCGGGCAGCCACAAGGCGCTGGTGGAGATGCAGGACATCGTGGCCGAGCTCCTGAGGACCGTCCCCCGGGAGCACCCGGCCGCCAAGGTGAGAGCGGGGCCCCACGCACAGACGGTGACGCCAGCCGGCGTCACCCCTCCCTCGGTTTCCCTGAGGGTTTTTGGTGGTTTTTTTTAAAAAAGTTCTGCTTCTTATTTTAAAAATCATGTGAATTCTTTATATTTAGAAAGTGTGGAAGCTGGGAACAGACATAAAGACCCACCTGGGTGGGACCCTGCCACGGGGCGTCCCTGGGGACATCCTGGAGCCTCGGGACTGCTTCCCGGTGCTCCAGGGCCCAGCCTGGGACACATGCACACACGCGTGCACACACGGTCCACAGCTCGCCTCCCGGCCTCCCCTCCTGGTGTTTTGCACCTGAGTGGGGAGGTCGGTATGTCAGCTGCTTGGGTTTCTTCACAGTCACCGGGGCGGCTTAGACACCTGTGCCTCAGCCCTGGAGGCTCAAGGCCACGGTCAGATGTGGGCAGGTGGCTGCTCCTGCGTCTGTGTCCTTGGCATGTAGACCCATCACGGTGTGGGCACACAACAAAGACGCACACAGCACAGACACAACAACGTAGACACACAATAACGTAGACGTACACAGCGTAGACACAACAACGTAGACACAATAAAGTAGACGCACAATAACGTAGACAGCGCACACAACAACGTAGACACACAAAAACGTACACACAATAACGTAGACACACAGCGTAGACACAACAATGTAGACACACAATAACGTAGACGCACACAGCGCAGACACAACGTAGACACACAATAACGAAGACGCACAATAACGACGCACACAGTGCAGACATAACGTAGACACACAAAAACGTAGACACATAATAACGTAGACGTACACAGCGCAGACACAACAACGTAGACACACAGCGCACACAACAACATAGACACACAGTAACGTAGACGCACACAGCGCAGACACAATAACGAAGACAATAACGTAGACGCACACAGCGCAGACACAACAACGTAGACACACAATAACGTAGACACAATAACGTAGACACACAGCGCAGACACAACAACGTAGACACAACGTAGACGCACACAGCGCAGACACAATAACGAAGACACAACAACGTAGACACACAATAACGTAGACACACAATAACGTAGACACACACAGCGCAGACACAACAACGTAGACACAGAGCAGACGCACTGCAGCCCAGTTGCACGATCGGACTCGCTCTGCCCCGTGTTTTCGGGAACGTTTGCTGTTTGAAAGGTTGTGGAAACCTTCCTTTGTCTCTAACTGTTCCTGGAATTGCAACCTTTAAAAGAACCGGCATGTCAGGAGACGTGGGTGTTTGTCCCTCCTGTCACGGTAAAGGACCACATAGCGGTGGCCGCCCACGACGGGCATTTGTGGTCTGTCCTGGCGTCCTCCGCTGTCCCCACGGCCGGCCGCGGGCTCTGGGGATGCAGTTTCTAGAAGCCCAGGACCCTGAGGTCCGTGCCGAGCCACACAGTTGAGGGTGACCTCGTGGCAGGGGGTTGGGGTGGGTGGAGACCTGGAGGCCCCCCTCCTGACCGTGTGCTGACCCGGCGCGGCGTGTGCCCCCAGGACCCTCTGCTCCGCGTGCAGGAGGCGCTGAACGGCACGGAGGTGAACCTGCAGCACCTCACCGCGCTGGTGGACTGCCGCAGCCTGCACCTGGTGAGCACTCCAGGCCGGGGCCGCTTAGCCGGCGGGCGGGGGGCGGGGGAGGGCAGCCCAGCCTGGAGGCCGGCTCCCTGGGGCCGGGGCCGGACCAGCATGTCCGTCTCACCTGCCTCCCGTCCCCGGTGCCGGGCCTGCGCCTCTCCGGCCTCAGGACTACGTGCAGGCGCTGACCGGCCTCTGCTACGACGGCGTCGAGGGCCTCATCTACCTGGCCCTCTTCTCCTTCGTCACCGCACTCATGTTCAGCTCCATCGTCTGCAGCGTCCCCCACACCTGGCAGCAGAAAAGGTGAGGGGCCGAGGCCCGCAGCGCCCCCAGCCCCGGCTGCTTCAGGGAACCGCCTCCCGACACCCTGTCCCCCTCCCCGAAGCTGGGGATGAGGGCCTGCTCACCTCCACACCTTGTACGCCTCCGCAGTGACGGGCTGGCGCGTCCCAGAGAAGCAGCCCCATTTCACAGATGGCAAACTGAGTCCAGAGGGGCTCCCAGCCCAGGGCTGCTGGTCCGGAGCCGGCAGGGAGACCCAGGGCTCCTGCTGTGGTGCTGGCGCCGTGTCCCCGCTCGTCAGCACCTCTGGTTCAGGGTATCTCCCCGTCCCCGTCCCCATCCCCGTGCAGACATGCAAGGTTTGGTTGCGGGGACCACCTGGCTGGCTGTGGGGACTCACAGCTGCACAGGGGGGGCCTCTGGCGGCCCTGCCTCAATCTCCCCAGTCAGCACTGGGTTGGGTGGTGTATCGGGTGCCGGCCCTTCCTCCTCGGGCCCCCAGGGCTTACCTCCCACAGCTCCCACCTCCCGCCTGGGGGCCGTGGCTGCTCTCGGGTGGCCCAGCAGCTTGGATGGCGATCCCTCGGGTCAGAGCTCTTCCCTTTGACTCACTCTGTTGTCTTCTGTTGTGGAGGTGATGCTGCTGGTGGGGGTGGGGATGGGGGTGGTGGTGATGATGATGGTGATGATGGTAAAGATGGTGGTGATGGAGATGATGGTGATGGTGATGGCGGTGGTGGTAATGGCAGTGATTGCAGTGATGGTGATGGTGGTGATGATAGTGATGGTGGTGGTGGTGGTGGTGGTGGTGATGATAGTGATGGTGGTGGTGGTGGTGATGATAGTGATGGTGGTACTGGTGAGATGGTGATGGTGGCGGCGGTGGTGGTGATGGTGATAGTGATGATGGTAGAGATGGTGATGGTGGTGATGATGATGGTAGAGATGGTGATGATGGTGATGATAGTGATAGTGATGGTGGTGGTGATGGTGATAGTGATGGTGGTAGAGATGGTCGTGATGGTGATGGTGATGGTGATAGTGATGGTGGTAAAGATGGTAGTGATGATGGTGATGATAGTGATGGTGATGATGGTGCTGGTGTGATAGTGATGGTGGCGGTGGTAGTGATGGTGATGATGGTGGTAATGGTATGATGGTGATGGTGATGATGGTGGTGGTGGTGATTGTGGTGGTGATGATGATGGTAGAGATGGTGATGATGGTGATGATAGTGATAGTGATGGTGGCGGTAGTGGCAGCGGTAAGAAAGATGGCAATGGTAGGAGTGTCTGGATTGGATTCAGACCCTGACTCTCCCCCTGCTTCTTGGGTGACTATCAACAGTCACTTAACCTGGTGGCCTCAGCTTCCCAACTGACGTGAGGTGTGTACCCCTCGCCCCCGCAGAGGCTCCGAGGAGGACAGGGCGGCGGAGGCGGGGGGGCAGGGGCCACTGATGAGTCACTGGTGTGAGCATGCGCCTGGCGTGTCTGGTCGTTGGTGCTCAGCCATCGCTAACCCTGTCCTGCCCACCTCACCGTGCAGAGGGTGGCGCAGACCCTCGGAGGCCACCCAGCTGGTGGTGGGGAGGGGGGACCAGGCGGGGCAGCCGAGTCCTGAGAGGCCCGAGGCCCGGGCCCGCAGCAGCCCGAGCGAAGTGGAGGAGGGGCACAGGGGCCACAGAGCAGGGAGGCCCGAGCTCCGGCTCCTTGGTGCAGGTCAGCCCATGGGCCTGCGCACCTCCCCACCCAGGGACCTCCCTTTTTCTTCTTTTTTAATATACTTTTATTCATGTCAGAGAGGAAGGGAGAGGGAGGGAGGGAGAGAAACATCCACGATGAGGGAATCATTGATCGGCTGCCTCCTGCACACCCCCTACTGGGAATCGAGCCCGCAACCCAGGCATGTGCCCTTGACTGGAATCGAACCTGGGACCCTTCAGTTTGCAGGCTGACTCTATCCACTGAGCCACACCAGCCAGGGCTTTGCTCCCTTTTTTTTTTTTTTAAATAATTCTTTATTGTTCAGTTGTTCCTCTTTATTACAATTGTTCCTCTTTTTCCCCCCATAGCTCCCCTCCACCCGGTTCCCACCCCACCCTCTGCCCTTACTCCCCCCTCCATTGTCCTCATCCATAGGTGTATGATTTTTGTCCAGTTTCTTCCTGCACCCCCCCACACCCCTTTCCCCCTGAGAATTGTCGGTCCACTCCCTTTCTATGCCCCTGATTCTATTATATTCACCAGTTTATTCTGTTCATCAGATTTTTAATTCACTTGATTTTTAGATTCATTTGTTGATAGATATGTATTTGTTGTTCATAATTTTTATGTAATTTTCTTCTTCCTCTTCTTAAAGAATACCCTTCAGCATTTCATGTAATCCTGGTTTGGTGGTGATGAACTCCTTTAGCTTTTTCTTGTCTGTGAATCTCTTTATCTGCCCTTCAATTCTGAATGATAGCTTTGCTGGGTAGAGTAATCTTGGTTGTAGGTTCTTGCTGTTCATCACTTTGAATATTTCTTGCCACTCCCTTCTGGCCTGCATAGTTTCTGTTGAGAAATCAGCTGACAGTCGTATGGGTGCTCCCTTGTAGGGAACTAACTGTTTTTCTCTTGCTGCTTTTAATATTCTCTCTTTGTCTTTTGCCCTTGGCATTTTAATTATGATGTGTCTTGGTGTGGTCCTCTTCGGATTCCTTTCGTTTGGGGTTCTGTGCGCTTCCTGGACTTGTAAGTCTATTTCTTTCACCAGGTGGGGGAAGTTTTCTGTCATTATTTCTTCAAATAGGTTTTCAGTATCTTGCTCTCTCTCTTCTGGCACCCCCATAATTCGGATGTTGGTACACTTGAAGTTGTCCCAGAGGCTCCTTACACTATCTTCATATTTTTGGATTCTTTTTGCTTTTTTCTTTTCTAGTTGGGTGTTTTTTGCTTCTTTGTATTTCAAATCTTTGATTTGATTCTTGCGTTCCTCTAGTCTGCTGTTAGATCTCTGTATATTATTCTTTATTTCAGTCAGTGTATGCTTAATTTCTAGCTGGTCATTTTTCATATCCTCAAGGGTCTCGCTAAATTTATCAGCCTTTTTTAGAAAATTCTTGAAAAACCTTATAACCGTGGTTTTGAGCTCTATATCCAATAGTTTGCTTTCCTCCATTTCTTTCATTTGTGACCTGTTTCTTTGTCTCCACATCTTGGCTGCTTCCCTGAGTTGGTAGAGTAGCTTTGTGTGCTAGGTGTCCTATAGGGCCCAGTGGCTCAGCCTCCCCAGTTACCTGAGGTGGACACTCTTGGTGCACCCCTTTGTGGGCTGTGTGCACAGTCTTGTTGTACTTAAGCCTTGATTGTTGTTGGTGTCACTGGGAGGAATTGACCTCCAGGCCAATTGGCTGTGAGGATCAGCTGTGTCTACGATGGGAGAACTTCTGTGCTGGAGACACCCTTATGAGGCAAGACTTGCTTCAGTGGGGCTTTGGCGCTCACTGAGTCTGCCCCTGAGCGTGTCCCTTATGGACCTGAGGAGTTGTAATCTGGATGGTCCTACTCTGACCCCTGGGTACACTGGCTCTTGGATCTTCAAGGAGGTACTAATTTAGCCTCTGCCTGAGGCCCCTCCAGCAGGGGCTATGGAGAGATCTGCAGATTCCTCTTCTTTGTTTGGGGTTTGGGGGTGCCCAGATGAGGCCCAGCTGTGAAGCAGTGCAAGCTGCTGCGGGGCCTTGGGCCTTCTTTTGGATGTTCTGGGTCTCTCTGACTCAGCTGCAGTTTGTTAGGTAAGTTTAGATTTCAAAGGACCAGGCCATTCATATGCAAAAGCCTCTGCGCTCAGCTTGGGTGGGGCGGGATCTCAGGGCAGAGCAAACAGCAATGGCTTCCCGTCAGCCCTGCCCCCCCGGGTTCAGTGTCCCTTGGTAATCGCTGCAAGCACCTCTGAGAGAAAGCCACCCTCGAGTTCCCACTGCCAGACAGTCCAGTTTCTCCCCATATGAGTCTGGGTCTGCTGGGAATCAATTCCAGCATGTAATAATTACAAGAGTTTCACCAAAAGGTTGGTGAAGCTTGGGCAGCTCAAAAAGGGTGAGCCACATATGTAGTTTACCTGTTGGAAACGGCTAAACTGCACTTCCCCCAAACCTGAATAGGATTGTTAACTGCCAGACAGCTCAGGGCATTTTATTGCCTCCTGTTAGCCAAACACCTGTAGGCTATTCCCCAATCTGACAATATCCTTTGATACCCTACCCTGTATTATCTCCACCTTGCCTTAGGACACATTGTATTAAGTCTTCTAAGGAGGTTACTGAGACTTCCCATATCCCTCTGTATATGCAAATTAGCCAAAGGGAATACTCTTTAAAAATATAATTATAAATTTAATAAAAAGGAGAAATTTTAAAATTTTGAAATCTTTCACTGGTATTTACAGTGTAAACTAAGATTGTTGTTAAAGTATTAAATCTGACAGCAAATAGTAGTCAACTTTATTGTAAAATTACTTGTGATATGGCTATTCGGATGCTTGACTCAGTGTTCAAGCAGCAGCCCTGTAGGTTGCTTGGTAAAAAAGAAAGATAAAGATTTTTATTTTATTTATTTATTTTTAAATATACTTTATTGATTTTTTACAGAGAGGAAGGGAGAGGGATAGAGAGCCTGAAACATCAATGAGAGAGAAACATCGATCAGCTGCCTCCTGCACACCCCCCACTGGGGATGTGCCTGCAAGCAAGGTACATGGCTCCTTAACCGGAATCGAACCTGGGACCCTTCAGTCCACAGGCCAGTGCTCTATTCACTGAGCCAAACCAGTAAGGGCAAAGATTTTTAAATGAAACTCTCCATAGCCTGTAAATTAATTTGGAAGGAAATAAAGAGAGGTTTTCTTCAATCATCTGAAGAACTGTAATTAAAAGTCAATGTATTTGGCCTCATAAACTAAAGTAAATAATTTGTGTTTCTGCCTTCCTGACAAAATTTATATAAAGTTGCTCAAGGACTAATTGCAGAAATTTAATTAATGTCATTTATTGTCCATAACTTAGGACAAGTGAAGTTAAAAAATAAAAAGTAAACCTTATTTCAGGTTAATTTAAAATTGGCTAATTGAAATAAATATTCAAGAGAATTTAATTATACTGGGCAGGAAACTGTTCCTGAAGTATTAAAAAATTTTTATTGATGGTTCATCTTATAGTAAAATTGCCAACATGCTATGAATCCAAAGCAGTCATATTTCTGTGCAAAAAAAAAATAAAAAGTTATCAAGACTGCATTGCAAAATTTCCAAAAGCCTCCTAATATTGAAATCAAAAAAGGTGGGATAGTAGAGTAATATCCTGTAAGATATCCTGTAAGTAAATTACATCAAGACATTTTTTACTTTGAAAATTACTTTTCATTTGTAATGCTAATAGCAAGACACCCATGAAAAATAATTTTCAAAGTAAAAAATTCCTGTTGGAATGGCTAAAAGGCATGGGTCCCCAGAGTCTCGCCCAGAACTGGAGTTCAGAACAGTCGGGAGCGTGTGTCTCCCTCCCGATTGAGAAAGCCAGCCGCGTGCTCAGTTGCCAGCCCTCTCCTCTCTGTACTTCTGCCTTCCGCAGCTCCTCTGAGTCTCAGTGTGCTTTTCTCTTCCCTTCTAGTTGTAGAATTTCCACTCAGCCAGCCTTCCCATCCTCTGGTTCTGGATGATGTCCGTTTTGTCTTTTAGTTGTAGTTTGGAAGTGGCTGTGCGAGGCAGCAGTTCAGGTGTTTACCTATGCCGCCATCTTGGTTTCTCTTGCTCCCTCTTTTCATCGGTGGGCGGTCCCCGTGCCTGCACAGGCCAAGCCAGGCCCTGGTTCCCCGTCTCGCAGAGAAACGCGGGGTGACTTGCCGCAGCCCATGGTGTGTGCGTTTCCGAGCCAGGATCGGGGCCAGCGGCACCTGCGCAGAGCTGGCCCCGCGGTCGGTGGCTCTGCCCGGGCTCAGCCTAAGCTGGTGCTGGTCCGCCCCCCCACCCCCGCAGAGGCCCCGAGGAGGACGTGGAGGAGGAGGCGGCCCCGGGGCCGCGGCAGGCCCACGACAGCCTCTACCGCGTCCACATGCCCAGCCTGTACAGCTGCGGCAGCAGCTACGGCAGCGAGGCCAGCATCCCGGCTGCGGCCCACACCGTCAGCAATGCCCCAGTCACTGAGTACATGTGAGTCGGCGGGAGCTGGGCGCCCAGGGCCGGGGCCACCGGCACGTGCACCGCACCGGCTGTAGCTCAGAGCCAGAGAAGGGTGCTGCAGGGCGGTGCCGCGGGAGGCCGTGCGGGGAGAAGCAGGGACTGTCCACAGGGAGGCCACTGGGTCAGATGGAGAGAGGCTGTGGCCCAGGGCCCAGGCCTGGCCACATGGTGGGTAGGCAGCCAGGCGGGCACCTTGGGCCCACTCTGAGCCCTGGTTACTGTGCTGGGCTCACGGCACCCCTAGGCCCTTGCAAGCCGAGCCGGCCACATCCAGGGAGGGTGTGCCCGCCCTGCTGGCATCAGGATGCGAGGGTGTGGGCAGAGCAGATGGGCACACCGCAGGCTCCGGGACGGGCCCTTGGGCTCCGAGCTGGGACCACGGCCAGCGGTCACTCAGCCCCTCTCTCCTTGCTCCTCAGGAGCCAGAATGCCAATTTCCAGAACCCCCGCTGTGAGAACACCCCCCTCATCGGGCGCGAGTCCCCGCCGCCCTCAGTAAGTCTTGGGCAGGAGGCGGGTGGGTGTCTGGCGTTTCCTCTGAGCCTGCAGCGAGCGGGAGGTGGGCAGGGTGGGCTCACAAGCCGGCCAGAGTGGGCAGCCCGGGCCCGACTTCTCTCTTCCCACCTGACCTCTCTTCGTTTCCTCTTTGTAACTCTCTGAGCTTCCCCCAGTTCTCGGCCCCTGGCCTGTCCAGCCTGGCCTGGGGTCCCCTTGGCCCTCGGGGCTGAGACGCAGAAAAGAGGGGACACAGTGGTTTGTGCCAAAGAGACAGAGCTTACAGAGAGGCAGCCAGGCGGGCTTCCTGGCGGTGGTGGCTGCAGGGGGCAGGTGGCCAGAGCAGCGAGGCACTTTGCTGTGGAAATCCCTGCCCACACGTGCAGTGGCCCCTTGTGCCCTGCCGCACAGAGCCGGCCTGGGGGCTGGGGACGGGACCGCGGGACTGGACCTGGGGCAGCTGGGCTCCAGGCTGTCACCCACGTCCCACTGCCCTTCTCACCGCCCATCCCGGCCCCGTGGCCTCCTCTGGCTGGCCCACACCTGGCGTTGAGGCTGCACTCTCTCTCTCTCTCTCTCTCCTGCACCCCCCACCCCCACCCTGGGCCCTCCTAGCGATATCTGGCTGCCCTGGACTCTGGCAGCCACACAGGCTGGCAGTTTAAGCCCATGGACAGTGCCTGACCGCGTGGTGGCCATGCCCTCAGAGTGACAGGTACTGACCCACCTGGGTCCCCTGCCCTGTACACCGCCCGCCCACCTGTGCCCTGTGCCTCACGCCCCTGCTCACCGAGCCCCCTCGCCCGGCTGTCCTTGAGCCCACCTGACGGGCCTGGGCCGTTCCAGATCAGGGCCATGAGGGGCTCTGGACAGGCAGGCCTGCAGGCTTGTGGCCTCCAGCCCAGCCAGAGGCCTCTGGTGCTGGCCCGGGACCGTCACTCACCTCAGGACAGTGAGCCCGTCCCCCGCGCCCCGCCCCAGAGCCCCTCCTGTCCCCTCCCAGCAAGGAGACCTGACCCAGAGCCCTGGGCACGCTGCACCGGGTCCCGGGTGCGACCAGCGGCCTGGCCCTCGCGGTGCCGCCTTCAGGTCCCACGTGCACTCAGGTGGTGCGCAGCGTGCAAGCTGTTCCCGGCCATCCCGACCTGAGCACCCGCATGGCTGTGCGGCTGCGCCCCCGGCCTCGCTGCATGTCCCAGAATGGCATGCCCTGGTGCCGCGGCTCCTTCCGGGTCCCTCCCGGCCCCCTCCCGGCCCCTGCTGGGCACGTGCAGCCTTCTCCCCACCAGCACTTCGGGAGGCCTCTCCGGACCAGGAACGCTGACCCACCAGAGCTGGGGACTGGGCGGGGTAGCGTGTGGCTGTGGTCAGCCGCCAGGCTCCGTGACACCGGTGGCCTGTGGCACATGCCTGGGCCTATGTCCCCACCCTCCATGGGCGTGTGACCCTTTATACCCTGCCTGGTCTGAGCACACGCCTCTCCACGTGTTTGTGAGCACGTACATGCATGCACACACACCCCCGCACACGCACACACACCCATGTACACGCACGCACTGAGCAAGGCCCTTGTGCTTCGGGTCAGACAAGGGCAGCTGAGGCGTGCAGTTCTCCCCTCCCCCAGTCGCCTCGGTGCCTGCGCCTGTGACCTGGGGGAGACCGCAGCGGGCACCACCGAGGCCCACGGCGTGGGCACCTCCTTTCGCAGGAGACGGGCGGAGCGGCCCTCTGACTTCCTGGGACACAGCCCGCCCCGCCTGGAGCTCTGCAGGGGTCCTGCGGGGAGAGGCCGGCTTGTGGGTGGCCTTTGGGTCCTGGCATGGAGCCTCTGTGCGCTGGTGTGGGGGGTGCGGAGCTCTGCCTGGCACAGCGCCCACATGCCCGATCCAGGCCTGGGCCCTCAGGGACTCAGAGTCCTGGTGCTGGGCCAGCAGCCCCTCCCGAGCCCGCCCCCAGGGCTGCCAGTCATGCTGTCCTAGTCTGTCCTGCCTGCCCCCAGGGGTGCTTCTGGCTGGCCCCCCAAGGCCTTTCCCAGCCGGCCCACACCCTGCTCACACCGCTTCCCTGTCTCCCGCAGTACACGTCCAGCATGAGAGCCAAATACCTCGCCACGAGCCAGCCTCGCCCCGACTCCAACGGCAGCGGCCACTAGACCGCCGGCCAGCCACCGCCCCACGTGCCAATCGCCCTGCTCCTCCCCCAGGCCACCAACCCCTCCGTGACGCCCGGGCTGCGCCCCCCCCCCTTTCTGCAGGGGCCCTGCCAGTGGAGATGAGGGAGCTCTGAGCTGCACCCTGACCTCGGGGTCCACGCCTGGACACACAGAGCCCTGTCATGGACACCAGGGCCCTTGCGGTCGTCCCCCCCCGCCGCCCTCTAAGGATTCAGGTTCGCAGAGTCCTGCAGCATGGACCCTCTGGACCTGCGCCTCCAGCTCAGCCCTCCCCCGCTGCCCTGATGCCTCTGGTCACTCGCTGCCCGCTGCCCAGCGCCTCTGCTCCTCTGCGTGTCTGGCTCTTTCTCTCCCCCCTGACCACAGGCCCCTCCCGCCCGTCGCCAGAGCCTCCTGGGCCTCCTCCGCCTCCGCCAGCTTCGCTCTCTCCCTCAGCTCCTGCGGCGCCGCCCTCCCCGCAGCCAGAGGACAGCCGGGGTCGCCGAGCCTGGCTGCTCACCGTGGTGCCAAACCCTCCCACCCCCCCAGGCTTGGCACCTTGTTCCGGTTCATTCTTTGCACTAACCATGCTCCTCATCTCTAGGGCACGTGGGCCGCGGGCCACGCACACTCCCTCCCCGTCCCCTTCCACCCGGACAGGTGCCACGTCCTGGAGCCTGGCCTCAGCTGTGGCGGCGGGGGGAGGGGGCACCCGAGCTGCCTGTGAATGAGCCCTTGGCCCTGCCTCCCGGGACTAACCACTAACCTCACCCCAGTCCCCCGGTGCTGCAGCCCAGCCGGCCAGTGTGACCCGAGTCCAGGAGGACCAGCTGGGACTCAGGCTGAGCAGCCGCTGCTTCTCGGGGTGCTGCTGGGGGGCAGAGTCCGACAGGCAGCCCCAGGCCCTGGAGACCCCTCCCCGGCAGGTGCTACCCCAGGAGGATGTGAGCTGTCCGACCAAGGTCTCTGCGGCCTCGGTCTCCATACCTGTGAAGTGGGGGCAAGGCCTCCCTAAGGTGCTTCTGGCTTCAGTGTACAATGTTTGCTGTCCTGCCAGGGAGGGCCAGCCCCAGGGCAGCATGGGAGTGCCCGGCCAAACTCACGGAGCGGCCAGGCCAGGGCCACCTGGCAGCCGAGTGAGGCCCCAGGCAGCGGCTGGGCAGTTAGACTGTGGCCCCAACTCCAGAGGCCCCTCCCTCCGCCGCCGGGACCTGCTCTCTGTGCTAGTGTCTGGGACCAAAGCGGGGGGATGGCCCCCCGGGCAGCCTCTGCCGGGAAGGGCCCCTGGGCACAGCTGAACCTCACACGCTGTCCAGCATGCTCCAGGCCCCTGCCCCCCATCCCCCTCCCCGTGACGGGAGTGTGATGGCCTCTGGTCAGGAGGTGACCCAGCAGTCCTGCTCGGCACCGGCCATGCCCGGCCGCTGCTGGGCGCCACCGCTGCGAGCCCCCCCTCCCCCCATATGAACGGACAGCAGGAGCAGCCGCCCCCCTGGACCTGTGCCCCTGGGAGGCCGCCTGGTGGGTGGCGTGGGTGTGCCGCTTGCCTGTGACCCGAGTCCAGTCAAAGGGGAACCGGGTTCGGACCTGAGCTCGGTGCACAGAGCAGGGGGCCCCATGGTTTTCTTTTCCGTTTTGGGGCCTCTTCTCGCCCCGCCCCTGCCATTGGTCTCCGCACCCACTCCCGCTCCTGCAGCAGTGGGTCCGGGGCCCTCAGGCCCGACTGCATCTTGGGGGTAGGCCCGCGACCCCATGGGGGGCAGGGAGGCCCCAAAGCCCCCCCAGGCTGGTGAGCAGGAGGCGGTCTGGGCAGCCGGAGGCCTGGCTGGAAGCCCAACCCTCTGGGCCACCCCCACCCCATCTCACTATGCAATTCCTCCGCGCACCAGCTCCCCCTCCCAGGACCCTGCCCAGCCCGGAGGGAGAGTGGGAGCCTCGGGGAGGGAGCGCTCCTGGGGATTTGTTGAGCCCTGATGGCCACGCGCCCCTGCACTACACGATCCATCTCAAAGTGGTGTTGAGACCCCAGCCCTCCCGGCCCCTCCCATCTGATTGACATCTGAGCTGCTCCCTGCCTGAGGCCTGAGCCGTGGGGCACTGACCTTCGACCCCTGACCTTCCCAGGGCCTTGGCTGGAGGTGCTGTCGCTGTTTTGTTTGGGGTTTTTTTTTGCTTTTTTTTTTTTTTTTTTTTAATGGGTTTGGGGTTTGATTTTTATATCTTTGGGCTTTATTTTTCTTGGCAAATACTAAAATCTCGTCGATGTAATCTCTGGTTTCTATTCAGCTTGGGTTTCACGTTTTAAAATAAACAGATTTTAAAAAACAGGCCTCCCTGCGATTTTTACTCCCAAGGGAGTCTGGGGGGGTGGGGGATACCGCGTGCGGGGACTCTGAGGGGGAGCAGACCAAGGGCCTGGGGGCTGGGCCTCTGATCAGCGGAGCTGTAATGGGGCAGGGCGGGTGTCTGGAGGACCTTATAAAAGCCGCCTTTGCAACCATGTGCAGCTCCTGCTCCTGGGCACCAAGGTGGGCACCCCGGTGCTCCCCAGGGCAGTGCCGGCTCCAGTGCCAGCCAGGAGGCCTTACAGAGGGCACCTCAGGGAAACCCGAGCCCTGCCCCCCCCTCCCCCCCCCAGTGGGAAGCATCATTCTTGTTCTCATCTGAGACTCCTCAGAGGGGCCCACATAAACCTGTGGGAGCTGGAGGTTCATGAAGCAAAATAGTGAACGCTGTTGTGGGACATTCCCACGTCCCTCAACCCAACACCTAACCCTAACACTAACCATATCCCTAACGCTAACCAAAACCCTAACCCTATTTCAAACCATAACCCTAACCCTAACCTACCCTATTTCAAACCCTAATCCTAACCCTAGCCCTAGCTCTAACCCAAACTTTAAACCTAACCCTATCCCTATCTCTAACCCTAACCATATCCCTATCCTTAACCCTAATAATATTCCTAAACCTAACCCTAAATCTATCCCTAACCCTAACCCTAACACTATCCCTAACCCTAAATCTATCACAACACTAACCCTATGCCTATCACTAACCCTAAACTTAACTCTATCCCTAACCCTAACCCTATCCCTAACCCTATCCTTAACCCTAAACCTATGCCTAGCCCTAACACTAATCCTAACCCTATCCCTAACCCTAAACCTATCCCTAAATCTAACCCTATGCCTAGCCCTAACACTAAACCTATCCCTATCCCTAACCCTAACCCTAACCATAACCCTAATCCTAACCCTATCCCTAACCTTAGCCCTATCCGAAACCCTAACCCTAACCCTATCCATAACCCTAACCCTAGCCCAGTAATGGCGAACCTATGACACGCGTGTCAGCACTGACAGGCATAGCCATTTCTGATGACACGCGGCCGCATGCCGAGGATGAAACATTTGCTGCTCCTGAGGATGAACAATTTGCGACTAGAGTCTTGGAGTTAGTTTTTTCCTCAAAGTGACACACTACCCGAGTTATGCTCAGTTTTTTGGCGAAGTTTGACCCACCGAGCTCAAAAGGTTGCCCATCACTGCCCTAGACCTAACCCAAAACCTATCCCTAACCCTAACCCTAACCCTGGCCCTATCCCTAACGCTATTCCTAAACCTAACCCTATTTCTACCCTTAACCCTAACCCTATGCTTAACTCTAACCCTCTCTCCCTATTCTTAATCCTGACCCGAATCCTATCCCTAACCCTGATTCTATCCCTATCCCTACCCTTAATCCTAACCCTAACCCTAACCCTAACCCTAACCCTATCTGTTAGGGTTAGGATGTTAGGATTAGGGCTAGGGGATTAGTGTTAGTGTTATGGTTAGGGGGTTAAGGTTAGGGTTAGGGTGGTAGGGTTAGGGTGTTAGGGTTAGGGCTTTAAGGTTAGGGCTATAGTGCTAGTGTTAGGATTAGGGGGGTTAGTGTTAGGGGGTTAGGGTTAAGGTTTAAGCTTAGGGATAGGGTTAGGGTTAAGGTTGGGGTTAGGGGGTTAACGTTAGGGGGTTAGTGTTAAGGTTTAAGCTTAGGGATAGGGTTAGGGGGTTAGGGTTAGGGTTAGGGTTAGGGGGTTAGGGTTAGGGATAGGGTCAGGGTTAGGGTCAGGGTCAGGGTTAGGGGGTTAGGGGGTTAGGGTTAGGGTTAGGGTCAGGGGGTTAGGGTTAGGGTTAGGGGGTTAAGGTTAGGGAGAGCCTGTGCTTCCGTTTGGGTGCTGAGCAGGTGCAGACCTGGGAGAAACGGTTCAGGCCAGAGGCTTGGCCCAGAGGATGTGGAAGGGAGTAGCCAGGGGAGGGGAAGGTGAGTTCAAGGGCATGACCTGACCTGGGATTTCAGGCAGAGGAGGCCTCTTAGGGTGAGGGGTCAGGGAACCAGTGGGGTCAGCAAATCTAAGGGAGGCAGCTGGACAGAGGGGGTGGCCGGGCCTTTTGGTGGTGGGCATGGTCTGGGCAGCGTCCTCGGAGGATGAGACCCGGGCTGGGCTTGGGGACAGACTGTCAGGGGCCCCGATGGGCCGGGGCGGCCCTGGAGCTGCATTTCCAGGACGCTGCTGGTGGGGGGTCAGCGGTGAGCACCACACAGAGGAGCAGCCAGGGGTTCGGCTGGAATGGGCCTGCCCCAAAGCCAGGCCAGGGCAGGGGCCGGCAAGACCCGGCTGCCTCTGGACGTGACCCACGCGGCACGAACCAAACGCTGGGCACAACGTTAGGACCCTGAGGTGAGCTTTTCAGAGCAAGCGGGGCGTGGGGGCAGGGCGGCTGTGGGCTGGAGGGCCTGTCCTCCCTGCCTGGGGGCTGCGCCCTAGAGTAGGGCCAAGTCCTGGGAAAGGGGAAGCCACCACCTCTGGCCACCAGGTGGCGCCAAAGGCCCGCAGTGGGTGGTCCATGGAGGGTCCTGGAGGCCTGGGGTGGGGGTACAGGCAGCTCTGTGTGAGCATATAATCTGGGCAACCCCCCGAGCCTGGGTGCCTCCTACCATGTACCCATGTGCTCCGGGCCCTCCAAGGGCATCCACCAGCCTGGGGCAGGCAGACAGGCCTGGCAGACGGAGGGCCAGCTGGCCTGGCCACCCACGTCCCCCTGCTGCCCAGTCCTGAGCGGCGGGCCTGGTGCAGCCCAGCTGGGTCTGGCCGCAGGTCTGCGAAGGCCCTGCTTGCTGCTGGCTGGCTCCCTGGGCGCCAGGTTGCCCCAACCTCCCCACTGCGCAGGCGTGCTGATCTGCACCGCCCCCCCGCCCGCCCCCCCCCCCCCGCCGTGCTGGGGCCTGGAGCCCCCTCCTCAGCACTGAGGCTCGGCAGAGCCTTTCTGCTCCAGCTCGACCCCCCTGGGGAAGCCGGCCCCAGGGCCAGTGGGGAAGAAGCTCCAACTGAGCAGAGGGGCCCCACCCTGCACCCCTCAGCCTGCCTGCCCTGGGCCAGCACAGAGGGTGCATTTTTATTGTGAAAGCCCGGGACAGGCCGGCAGCCTGGGAGAGGGCAGGACGGGCCGGGGGACACGGACCTTGGGCCCAGTGCGTGTGGTTGGGGACAATGGTGCCCCCAGAGGGTGGGGCATGCCGAGGGCCCCTCTTCCGCCTCCATGGCACCTGCTGGGGAGGCCCCTCCTACGGATGGAGGCGTTCCAGTCGCCCTTCAGCTTCTCACCCCGAAGGGCAAAGGGCCGAGGCCGCCGCCTGCTCCTCTGTGGGCCCCAGGCCCGAGCCACCGGGAGGGGCCTCAGCTCGGAGGCCTCCATCTGCCACACCTGTGCCCAGGCCCTGCCAGCTCTGTGGGGACGATGCCAGCTGCCAGAGGAGCCCTGGTCTGACTCACCCAGGCAGGAAGGAGGCCACGGCCTCGGCCCGCACTCGGCAGCTGCTCTGTGTCACTTCCCCTCACCATCCCACGAGACGTGCTGCTCCCCTACCACATGCGCCCGGGTGCCCAGCGACCACAGGGGTCACACCGTGTGACGGCGAGGGGCCCGCCTCCCTCTTCCCTCCCCGTCCCCGTCCCGCCAAGGCCTCTGGAGGCCACGCGATGCCGACTCAGGCCTGTCCACGGCAAGGTGGGGTCAGCCCCCGCCAGGCGCCCACAGCCAGGCAGCCACCAGCCAGGGCTGTGATGGGGCTGAGCCTGTGGCCGGTGGGGCGGGGCTGGCATTCTGCCCCAAGTGGTTGCGGGCGGGAGGGGGGGCGGGGAGGAGGAGGGGAACACTAGTTCCTTTCTGAGGTGTTGCTCAGGCTGAGCTCCGAGCAGAGTGGAGGCGGGAACCTGCAGCCCCAGGGAGGTTGAGGAAGTGAGGGCTGCCCAGGCTGCTCTGGGGGCGGGGCAGGGGATGCCCCAGCCAGCGGCTCAGCAGCCCCTCCAGCCAGGACCGCCCCTCCAGCAGAGTCCCGTCATCGGGGTGCGCTGGAATGCAGCCTGCCCAGAGACCAGCACCGGGAGGCCAGGGTCTGGGGCCAGCTTGGCCTCCGGGTTCGAGCCCTTCACCACCCCAGCTGCCTGGCCCTGGGCATCGCCCGCTCCAAGCCTCAGCTTCCCCATCTGCAAAGTGTGGCCAGGCGGTGGCCTCTGTGGTGGCTGTGAAGGCAGGTCCAGGCCCCAGCCAGGCCCCAGCGAGTCCCTTCTCTCCTCGCCTCCCCCCTGCGAGCGCGAAGGGAAGGGCGAGTGACAGGACCCCAGAGCACTGCCCGAGAGGCACCTTTATTCACAGCAAGGACGTCACCATAGCAACCACACTGCGATTCCCTGAGAACGGTCCCTTATTGTCCGCCTTCCTGGCTGCGTGGTCGCAGAAAGAAAAGCAGAAGACAGAACCCACGGCCAGGTGCATCCCGGGGCCGACGGGAGGTCAGCGCCGGACATAAAACTCAGATGCTTCCAGCTTTGACCACAGAGATGACCCCGAGCGTGGCTTCTGTTTTTTTCTGATCCACAGAAACGACAAGATCACACCCTCCCCCGTTCCCCAAGAACAAGACAAGGACACCCCACTTTTTACAGCCCGCCCCCGTTTGAAACAAGCACAGTAAAAAAATACTGTCACAATATTTACACACACGCCCACTGTGGGCGACTGGCCTCTACTTGGGAGAGGAGATACGCTCAGCTCTGCCCCCCCATCCGGGGAGACAAAGGCAAGACCTCTGAGGGGGCTCGGGGCGGGGGGCACTGTCCTCCCGGCCACACGGCCACAGGGCTTCACAGGCTGCTGGGCAGGGCCAGAGCTCAGTGGGGGGAGGAGGGGACCAGGCCACTGTCCCCTAAAACCCAGCTTCCGTCCAGGGCTCCGTTGTCCTGGGGGCTCCGGGACAGGTGCCGGGCACGGGGCCTCCGCTGGGCAGGGCAGCCCTGCCCCCTTTCTGCCCAACGGACACCCCCAGAGCCACACAGAATCGCCCTCCCTGTGGCTGCTGCCGGCCCACTGCCCCCGCCTGGGCTCGGAGCCCCTGGCCCTCGGAGCGCGGGGCCGGCTGGGGCACTGGTGCCCGCTCCTCGGCCGAGCAGAGCAGAGCTGCCAGCAGCCTGCGACCCAGTGGGCACACGTACACTCACGGAGGCACAGCCCTGGCCGCCTCAAACGCTGAGGCCAGGGCGGCCCAACAGGGGTCCCCGGGCCCTTTGGGTACCAGGGTGCCCAGGGACGGGGTCTCAGCCGCGGCTGCTAGAAGACGGCGGTGCGGGGACACCAGGGTGTGTCGGGGTACAGGCGGCAGTGGATGGAGCGGAACCTGCGGGGACAGAGTGGGGGGGCTGGTCTGCGTGGGGTGGGGGTCCCACAGCACCAGGGGCCCCCTGTGCCCTAGCAGGGGGCCTGGGGCACTTGAGGTCCAGCCCGCCTCCCCCGGAGACCCCGGGGACTCGAGGTCAGCCTCGCCCCACCGGCCTCCGTCTCCCCACCTGGAAGGGTCGGCCTCCACGGAGAAGGGGCCCTTAATGTGGACGGCGTTCCGCTTGTTCTCGAACGTGCCGTAGCTCAGCGTGACCTGCGGGGAGAGGGCGGAGTAGTGTGGGCGGGGGACACCGCGCCTTGGCCCCGGGCTGGCCACGTGGCCCTGACCAGGAGACAGCCTAGCCTGCTGCCCGCCTCGGGCCAAGAAGGAAGGGGGTGAGCCACGCAGCACCCCACCCCCCAACCCCGCGCACCCCAGGAATGAGGGCCGAGGTGCTGTGAGCGAGAGGAGACCCCGCGGGCAGGACAAGGCCCGAAAGGCCCGGAGCGGGGTGTCGGGCTGAAGACAAACACGGGGCGAGTGGACAGGGGGTCTGAGCGGGGCCTGCCGGTGGGTGACCCTGGGGGTCTGGGTGGCAGCCCGCAGGGCCCTTCCGGGCCTCCCTGTGAAGGGCCCTCCTCACGCCCCCGCGGCCCGGCCCCGGGCACCTGCTCGTGCAGCTCCGCGGCGGGCACCTGCTGCAGGTTCTCCAGGTGCGAGTGGAAGAGGCCGCTGCGGATGAGGCGCACGCCCAGCAGCGCCTCCACAATGTAGCCCACCGTGCAGTCGTCCGGCAGCCGGATGCGCTCGGCCGTGCTCACGAAGTGGCCCCCGCTGCGGCAGGAAGGCCGCCTGTGAGCTGAGCGGGGCCCGCCGCCCAGGAGCTCCGGGGGGAGGTGGACAAGCCCCCGGGCTGCCTGCCTGCCAGCCTCTCCCCCTCCCTGAGCCCACCCCCACCGTGGGGCCAGCCTGCGGGCTCTGAGCGGGAGCTGCCGGTGCAGCATGGGGTCTTCCCACGGCCCCTGCCCTGGGTGCTAGCTCCCTGGTGCCTGCTGGCAGAGGTGAGAAGTGGGGGAACCTCGCCTCAACCTGCCTGTGCACGTGGGGTTGGGGACACCTGCTGCTGGGACGATGACCCAAGCCAGGCCTGCATGGGGGGGGGGGACTCAGGACCTGGGCAGCCTGGCCTGTGCCCGAGGCACTCACCCGGCCCACGGGCCCATCTTCAGGGCCAGCCCTCGGCTGATGCAGAAGCCAGCGCCGCCCGTGGCGAACCAGAAGTGGACAGGGCGCTGCAGGTCGGGGGGGGGGGGCGCGTGGTGAGACCCTGCCCCGGGCTGCAGGGACCCGCAGCCTCCCCCTAGCCCCCCTTGCCCCCCTAGGCGAGTCGGGACTGGCCGCTCACCATCTTGTTCTCGCTGACCCTCTCGGTGGCCTGGATGGGCCTGTCCAGGCTGGGCTTGCCGATGTACACGTCCTGGGTGTGCGGGTAGCCGGCCAGCAGGCGCAGCAGCGCCCACACGTTCACGTAGTTGTCGTCGTCCACGTGGCAGAACCACCTGCGGGCGAGCGGGTAGGGCAGGCCGTCAGGGACGGGGGGGGGGGGGGGGGGGGGGGGGGGGGGGGGGGGGGGGGGTTCCAGGCTGTTGGCCGGGGAGGAGGGAGCTGCCAGGGGTGGGAGAACTGCCAGGGGAGGGGCCTGGCGGGGTGGGGGGGGTGCCTGGGGCCCGGCCAGAGGCCCACACTCACTTCCTCCCGGATGCGATGAAGTGGTCGTACTCTACCGCCATCTTGCAGGACAGGGCCTGGCGGCTGTGGGCGGCGGAGCAGTTGGTGTTGATCACGTTGCCTGTGGACGAGGGGAGGGCTGCAGGGCGGGCGAGCAGGCTCCGGCGGACAGCCCGGCCCGCAGTGGCCCGGCGCCTGAGGGCGGACAGGGTGGGCGGTGGCTGTCTGTCCCAGGGCGCCTTGGGCTCCGGTAAGCTGCGCCCGTGTGGGTTCCCCGCTCAGCCCCTCCCCGTGTGGGACCCAGGCCTGGCGACCGCCCCTCCCCCTCCCCAGCCCTGCCATGCCGCGGCAGCCCCGCCCCTGCCCATTCAGGCGGCGTTTTCCCAGCACCGGCCACCTGTTCTCAAAGGGCCCGGAGCTGAAAGGACCTCATCTGCATGAGAATTGGGGGGGCGAGTGGTGGGGCGGGGCGCTGAGCAAACCAGTTGAGTAAACTGCTCCTGGCCTCGTGACCTCTGGGAGGGAAGAAGGATGGGGGACGATCCCCTCTGGGAGTGGAGCCCCCGTGCCCCCAGGTTCAGGCTCACCCACACGCCGGGCCAGGGCCTCGTCCTCCCCGTCGGTGAAAATGAACGTCTGGAAGGAGAAATGGGCCTTGAACGGGCGCCCGGTGTCCCCGACCCTGGCAGGGGCAGGGCTAGGCACGCGGGGTCTCAGTGGCCGTGGCCGTCACGCCCACTCCCCACCCTGCTCTGGGCCTCGGTTTCCCCACGTGCACTGCCCGATTGGAAGGAGGGCTGGGGTTTCTGCAGACCCCACCCCCACCCCCACGTCGACAGCTGGGCCCAAGGTCACCCGGCAGCTGTGCAGGCACGAGCCGGGCGGGGCGCCCCGCCCAGCCGCCAGGTAACCGGCTCCAGCGCACCTGGCGGGCACACACCCTTATTGACACAGCGCCCGGCCCGGGGGAGGGCGGGGGGGGGGACGGGCGGAGGAGCTGGGCTTTTTGAAGCCAAGTCTCAATCAGTCGAGGACAAAGGCCTCTGCTGGGCAGCTGCCAAGTCCCGCGGACAAAGGGTCCGGCGAGGATGAGTCACCGGCATTGTCCGCCGCTTTGTCCCGCCGCGGGCGCGGGGCGCGGGCCGGCCTTAACTCGGCCGCGTTAAGCGAGAGTGGCCGCACTGCCCATTACCATACAGCTGGCCTGGTTAAGCGGCCGGGATGGGCGCGAGGTCCGGCGGGCAGGGGCGCAGTCCTCAGGCTGGGCCCTCAGGCCTGGGGGAGGGGTGGGCACACATCCCTGGCCGTGGGACCTGCGGGCAGGTCGCCTTCTCTGGAGACACAAACGGTTCGTAGGGAGGAGGCGGCAAGCCGCACGCGCCCCAGCCTGCCGACCTGCGTACCGCCCCCCCCACGCCGCCCAGCATCCCGCTCTGGAGACAGGCCGGGCCGAGCCACATCAAGGGCTCACCTGTGCCAGCAGGGCTGCCCCCTGCCAGGATGGAGCCTCCGAGGGGGTGGGGGCGACGGGGCGGGGCCAGAGCTGCCGGCGCCCGCCTGGGCTGGTCGGCACACGGAGGAATGTTCCCTCCTCCGCCCGCCCGCCCAGCGCGTGCCGCGGGTGCACCCAGCCTGGCTGCGTGCTGAGCCTGGGCCCAGGGGGGCTGCTCGGAGCACAGGCAGCAGGGGACCCCCCACCTCCATGCCCGCCAGGCCCCGGATGCCTTCTGTGTACCAACGGGTCCTGTGGAGGATCTGGCATGTGCAGGCCTGGCCCACAGTGCACACCCAGGGGCCCACCTGGGGGGCCCATCTGCACCTGGGCGGCCCAGCTCCTCCCCCCAACCCCAGACCCCAGTGGCCACAAACTTGGGACCACAGGCTTAGCGCTAAGGGGGCTGCCGACTGGCTCCATCCACAGCCTCTCCACACACACACAGCCATCCTCACGGAGCCCAGCAGACACCCCGGGGCAGCCCGCACGCACAGACACGCACCAGCCCCCCGCCTGCTCCCCAGCATCTAGGCCAGGAATGCCGTGGGAGGCTGGGCCGGCCTGTGCAGACGCCCCTGCGCTGGATTAAAAGGAAAATGCTTTCTTAATGAGATCAAGCGAGGCCTGTGCTCCCGCGCTTGCCGGTGCCCTGAAAACCGGGCCCAAGGCTACGGAGATTAAAGTCACCTTTGTGGGGAGGGCCAGCCTGCTGCTGGGAGAGCACTGGAGGGCGGGGCTGGGCGGGAAGGGGCCTCCTGGCTCCCCACATCAGAGCAGCCGGCAGAGGGACGGGCGCTGGCTTCCCCCTCCGCTCAGAGGCCGTTTCCCGCTCAACACAACGGGCAGAACCAGAGCTCATGTGCCTGGAGCAGAGCGCCCTCCGAGGTGGGCACCATTACTACCCGAGGGCACAGGCGGGAAACGGAGGCCAGAAAGGGGTGCCCCAGCCGGGGGCACACCCTGGGGCAGAGGAGGTTCTAGTCCAGCCGGCCTTGCTTTCCAGGGACCTGGCGAGACACCCCGGGCCCCCTCCCCACTTCCCCGCCGACGGGCAGGAGGAGGAAGAGCAGGCGGCAGGGCTGGCGAGGGGGGGCGCCCACAGGAAGCGGCATTGTTCCTGGAGCTGCGATTCAAAGAAACACAGGATGCCAGGCTCTCCCCCACCATTGTGGCCGCTGCCACCGCCGCGCCGGCCCGCTCCTGGGAGGAGCGAGCGAGGACCCTGTGGGCCAAAGGCCCAGCCCCTCACCCTGGACAGCAAGGCCCAAGGCCCGGCACCGTGTGGCCCCTGCTGCCTGGACCGCCCCCCCCACCCCCCGTCACTGCCATTGCTGGGCGTTTCTCACACACCCGCCTTGCTTGTGCTTATGGTGCCTGGACGGCCCTTTCTGGGCATTTCCGCTCGGTCCAGCTCAACGGGCACCTCCTCCAGGAAGTCCCCCTGCCCCTCACGTGGGTCAGCTGCCCACTCTCAGACTCACACAACCTCTCGGGGTTTGCCCCCACCGCAGCCCTGACTTCCTCCCTTCTCCCCCTCAGCCAGGGTCTGAATCACCCTGCCCCGGCAGAGGCCGACCCTCTGCTGACAGGAACTGATGCCAGGGGGCAGGTCGGGCCCTTCCTGGGTGGGGTCAGCGGCAGGATGGAAGCGCAGCCCTACATCTGGGTGGGCGTGCGCCCCCTCCCTGCCTCTGAGTGCCCGCTGGGCTCGGTGCCCAGGCGGCCTGCCTCTTTAACAAAGCCCTGGAAGGCGAGGCTCCCATTTCAGGGACGAGGAGACTGAGGCTCGGCGAGGCTCTGGCCCAAGATCCCTCAGCTCTGCTGGGACGGGAACCTGAGACCCTTCCGGTGCAGAGAGCGCCCCAAGTCCACGATGGCGGCGCTGAGGGCTGGTGGCAGCCCAGAGAGGCTGAGCAGGGGGCCAGAGGTCACACAGCAGGAGGCAGCGCGGGGAGGGGCGGGCTCAGGGACGCAGCCCGGCCAGGACTGTCAGTCAGAGCCATGGGGGGGCCGGGACCCTCATCGCCAGGCAACCTGAGTGGCCAGCGGCGGTTCCCATGGAGGCAGAGCGGCACACAAGAGGCTGAGGCCGTCCTCGCTGAGAAAGGGGCTTTGTTACCTTGCCCAAGCGGCCGGCTGAGAGCCGCCCCGCGCTGGGAATCCTAACGGCCCAGCCGCCAAACAAAACCCGCGCCCGCCCGCCCGCAGCCCCCTCCCGTGGCCGCGGCGCCTCTGGGAAAGACACTGTGTTCCCAGGAGCGGCCGCGGGCTCCCCAGGGCCCTCCCCAGGCCGGGACCGGACAAGACCCTGGCCCCTCGCGCTTGTCATGGCCTCAGCAGAACCCCGACCCAAAGCTGGACTCGGGGGCCCGAGAGCCTTGGGCCTGGAGGGCTGAGGCAGGGACGCAGAGCGAGGGGTCTTCTCTGAGCCCCACCCCAGCCAAGGATCCCTCGCCCTCGCCCTCGCCCCAAATGCCCAGTCAGTCCCGACTCTCCCAGCCGCCAGTCCCCTGCCTGGGCCCCGGGGCACACGGCTGTCCCCGCCCCCCGCCCCCCCGCCCGCCTTCTGCAGCCTGGAGGCAGGTTTGCAGCGTGGGGCGTGTCAGCGTGTGTACGAAGTGGATGTTCAGTGTGGAGCCTTAAACACGGGCCCAGCTCGACTCCCGCACAGCGGAGGGGGTCTCAGCACCCCCAAACCCAGGGCTCTTTCTTCAGAGGTGGACTCCCCGGGGCGCCACACCACCCGCTCCTCATCCTCAGGAGAGGCTTGTTCCCCAGCCCACAGCGACAACCCGGCTAGGGGAGACCTGCCCTGTGCCACACCAGGAGGTCCCCCACTCCACCCCTCAGGAAAGTCTGTCTGCCCGGGAAAGTGGGCCCAGGGCGGATGCCCCAGGCAGAACCTGGGGACAGGAACGCCCTAAGAATGCACCCCGATGTCTGGGGGCAAGAGCATCCCAGGCCCAAGCACTGGCGGCTGGCGTAGGGTCTGCGCGGCACCTGGGCCCCGGAGGTCCCCACCCACTTCCCCCTCGGCCCGGAGAGCCTCCCGCCAGGCAGACGGGGCGGGAAGGGGCTGGACCGGCGGGGCTGCCCGCACACATCCCCTCGGACACCGCCACCAGCTGGGCGAGGCCGGGCCCCCTCGCCCTCCCAGGCGTGGGCTCACCATCTCCTTGTGGCGCGAGATCCAGGTCTCCAGCAGCAGGTCGAGGCGCGCGCGGTGGAACTTCGTGGTGGTCTTCACGGCGATGAAGACGTCGTGGGGCGCGAGCGGCTCCGCCGGGGGCCGCGGGTGGCCGTCGGCGGGACGGGCGGCGCCCCCGGGCGGTGGGCCCGCGTCCCTGCGCGCGCGCGCCAGGCGGCTGAAGTGCTCGGACAGACCGTGCACCTCGCGGGCGAGCGCCCCGGGCGCCGCCGCCGCCTCCAGCCCCGGCGCCGGGGCCACCCCCGCGGGGCCCGCCAGGCTGCGCAGCGCGCGCCGGCCGCGCTCGGCGGGCGGCGGGGGCGGCGGCGGGGCGGCCGTGAGCACCAGCAGGCAGGCGAGCAGCGCTCCCGCCAGGGCCAGCAGCAGGCGGCGGCCGCAGCGCTTGAGCATCGTGGGTGCGCGCCGCCCCACACCCGCGCCGAGCGCCCGGGTCCCGCAGCGCGTCCTGCGGCGGCCCGCCCGCGCCCCGCGCACTTAAAGCCCCGGGCCTGGCCCCGCCCCGGGGCGGGCCTTCCGCAGGCCACGCCCTCGCCACGCGCTCACTGGCTCCCGGGGCGGGGCCTCGCGCGAACTGTCCCCCAGGCCCTGCCGCGCCCACGTGGGGCCGCCGCGGGGGTCCGGGAACCGCGCGGAGGGCGGGAACCGCGCGGAGGGCTGCGCTCTCTGCCCCTCTGCGCCCCTCTGCCCTGCTCTGCGCCCTCTGCGCCCCGGCCCCGCCCTCTGCGCCCCTCTGCGTCCTCTGCGCCCCTCTGCGCCCTCTGCGCCCTCTGCGCCCCGGCCCCGCCCTCTGCGCCCTCTGCGCTCTCTGCGCCCTCTGCGCCCTCTGCGCCCTCTGCGCTCTCTGCGCCCTCTGCGTCCTCTGCGCCCCTCTGCGCCCTCTGCGCCCCTCTGCGCCCTCTGCGCCCTCTGCGCCCCGGCCCCTCTGCGCCCTCTGCGCCCCAGCCCCGCCCTCTGCGCCCTCTGCGCCCCTCTGCGCCCTCTGCGCCCTCTGCGCCCCTCTGAGCCCCTCTGCGCCCTCTGCGCCCCTCTGAGCCCCTCTGCGCCCTCTGCGCTCTCTGCGCCCCTCTGCGCCCCTCTGCGCCCTCTGCGCCCCGCCCCCGCCCTCTGCGCCCTCTGCGCCCCTCTGCGCCCCTCTGCGCCCTCTGCGCCCTCCTGCGCCCTCTGCGCCCTCTGCGCCCTCTGCGCCCCGGCCCCGCCCTCTGTGCCCTCTGCGCCCTCTGCGCCCTCGCCCCTGCGCCCTCTGCGCCCCTCTGCGTCCCAGCCCCTCTGCGCCCTCTGCGCCCTCTGCGCCCCTCTGCGTCCCAGCCCCGCCCTCTGCGCCCTCTGCGCCCTCTGCGCCCTCTGCGCCCCTCTGCGCCCTCTGCGCCCCGGCCCCGCCCTCTGCGCCCTCTGCGCCCTTCTGCGCCCTCTGCGCCCTCTGCGCCCCTCTGCGCCCTCTGAGCCCCTCTGCGCCCCTCTGCGCCCTCTGCGCCCTCTGCGCCCCTCTGCGCCCTCTGCGCCCCGGCCCCGCCCTCTGCGCCCTCTGCGCCCCTCCCGGGGGCTCTCCGCGGCGGCCCGGAGCGCGGGGCTCAGCCCTCCGGTCGCTGTGGCCCCGAAGGGGAAACCCGGGCTGGCCAGCGCCCGCGGGGTGCGCCTCGGCCCGCGGACCCAGATTCTGGGACGGGGCCTCGGCTCCAAGGTCCCAGAAGGGACGCCCTGCTTCCTCGCTGTGCGCTTCCCTCCCCGAGCCCGGCTTCCTCCCCGCGGGCCGCGCCAGGGCCGCTGTGGTCAGCGTCGGGAAGGCGCTCCGCCACCTGAGCCGCAGGTGGGGCGGGACGCGAGGTCCCGTGACCACGCACCTGCACCCATTCCCCCTCGGCCTCGGCGCCGTTTCCTGGAATCCCAGCCAAACGTCGGGGGATGGGCCCCGGAGTCCTCCGGCGCCCCATGGCGAGGAGACACTAAGGCCGCCCCGCCCGCACGGATGAAAGGCGGCCCCTGTCCCGTTTGGTCCCTCCAGGCTCGGGCCAGATGTGGCCCAGCTGTGCCCCGCCCCCGGCACACGGCGCCGGCCACCGCGGCCCTTCCCACGGCACGAGCAGGGGCGGCGGGAATGTGCGCCTGCAGGCCGGGTGGAGCGCGAGGGGTGAGGGGCCCGGAAGTGGCCAAGGGCCCCCGGCGTGGGATGGGGATCTGATCCCCCTCCCGGCCCGCAACACAGTCCGGAAGCGCGGCTGGGGGCGGCTCTGCGCTCGGCTGCGCCTCCTTCCCCTCCCGCCGCTGCTCCGGGACCACCAAGGCCCCCCTGGCCGCCCCCCGCCCGCGCTCGCTCCGCCCACGGGCCCCTCCTCGCCCCGCGCGGTCCCCCTGTCCGTGTGCGGTGGCGTGGCTAGGCGTTCGCATGTCCCTGCACCTGAGTGTCCACCGCCGGACAGGCCTGCTGCATGGCAGGCGCTGCGCCCAGGGGAGACCGCGGCCTGCTCCCCCTCCGCGCAGGGGCTGCGCCCATTTGCCGTCAGGGCCCGGCCCTGTCGTGGGTCGGGTGGGGGGTGGGGGTTCCCAGGCCTATTCCTGCCGCCCCAGGTAATTAGCAGGCACCTCGGGCAGGCAGATGCCGGAGCAGATGGTGCGGGCTGTGCCCAAGTGACAAGTCTCCCGCGGTGTCGCCTCCTGCCATAAAGCCCTCCCTCATCAGCCAAGCCCGGCCCTGGGGCCCAGGCTGCTGGAGCGGTGGGAGTGGGCAGGAGAGGACCCAAGGCCTGGGCGGGTCTCCCCCAAACAGCCCCAGCCTCTGGCTGAGGGTGTCTGTGCTGTATGGCCCTCGCCCCACCAGCCCCCCAACTCCCGTCGAGTCCCAGTCTGGGCTCTTTTGAGACAGAGCCTCCTCCCTTGCCACCTCCTCTCCCCTGGACCTCTGGGGCGGTCCTGAAACCCCATCTCCGTGTCCCCGTCCACCTGGTCTACCTGCCTCCACACAGAGCCAGCCACTCTGCTCTAACTGTGCACCCCACGTGCAGTCAAACCCCCCGGGCTGCCCGGCCTCAGCTCCGTCCCGGCCTGTGTCGGTGCGCCTGACCTGGCCCAGCCTGTTTCTGGCTGATTGCTGCCTTCCCTCCTCATTCTCCTTCAGCCCACGCACCGATGAGCCTCAAACCTTTGCAGGAGCTGTGCCCCGTTCCTGGGACCGAGGTCAGCAGCACCCGCAATGAGTGGTACCCACTAGGTCTGAGCATCTGCCAGAGGCAGAAGGGACAGCAGACAGCCTCCTGCCCAACGGGGCCCTGGAGCCAGCCCAGAGCACCCGGCTCAGGCCGCCCAGCCCTCTGGTACGCGGGACAGCAGGAGCAACGTGCCCATTGCGCGGACGGCTTGGTGAGGCTGGGGAAGGACTGCTGTGCCCGGTGAGTGGGGGCGGGATTGGCCCAGCTGGCAGAGGCATGGCATAGCGCCCAGCAGGGGTTTCCCTGCGCCTCTCTGGGCCCGGCGTGTGGGAGGGGGTCCCGGCGCGGCGGCCTGTCTGGGAACAGCAGGACAAAGCCTACAGCATTCTTGTGGGGCCGTGGGCTTTGGCAGGGGTGATTCAGTTTCTTTGCTGTCAGGAGAATGGAATTTCGTGGTGACTCCTTGAGTCTGAACACTGTAGGGGGGTGGCCAGGGCAGCCACCCCTGCCCCTCCCCAGGCTCAGCCCCAGCCTGAGGCGCTCCCCTGCCCGACCCTCATCCGGGATCCAAGGCTCCCTCCAGGGACCCCCTGGGCCAAAGAGCGTGGAGGTGGAGGTGGGGGTGGCCTCTGGGCTCAGGACTGGAAGTGGGGGGCCGGGGAGTGTTGATCAGGTTGCCAGGAAGCCGCTTGGGGCCTTAAGGTGCTCGGGAAGGGGTGGGGCGGGGCGAGCGTGGAGGGGGCCCTGCTCGGGCACAGCCTCGGGACCCGGCCGGGCTGCGGGCCTCGGGGCAGACTGCTTGCCCTCCAACCTGGATGGGCTTTTCAGTTGTGAGACCCGGAACCGGGACAGTCCTGTTTCCCCAGCCCTAGCACGAGGGGAACACGCTGTCCATTCCGCAGGCTGCCTGCGCCCTGGCCCAGGGACACGGGTCCATGTGCCCCGGCAGCTGACCTCCGCTCAGCACGGCCCCTCCCCCAGCCCCAGCGTGGGGCTCCGGGCACCCAGGGGCTGAGACCTGCCCATTGAGGTGGGGTGGAGAAGAGGCTGAGGAAAGGGGGCCACACGACCAGCGAGGCCCGGGGGACCCTGCTGTGCGCCCCTGCCAGGCTCAGACGTGGGGCTGCAACCCCACTGGAGCTCAGGCCCCCTTCCCACTGGGGCTCTGGAAGCCCCTTCTCCACGGGCGCCCAGGCGTCTTGGGCTGTCCTCCCCCTGGGCCGTCTCCCCCTGGGAAGATCCAGGAGACATAATGGGTGACCCATTAACTCGCAGGAAGTCATCCGAGGCCGTGGTCCTGCTCAGCCTCCGCCCAGCCTGCAGCCGAGCCGGGGAGGGAGGCACGGTCCCCAGCTCCACTCGAGGTGGTGGCAGGAGGGCAGAGCTGGGTGCTGGGGCCTCATGACGCCCCATCTGACCGACGGAGACCCTGCCCTCCAGGTTGCTGTGAGGCACAGAGAACTGGCAGCCTGGAGCCTCCTTGTTGATGTCAGGGGCCTGCGGGCTTCCTCGGGGGCAGTGACAGCCCGGCCACGGTGGCCCCTGAGGGCCCAGCCCAGACCTAAGAGATGGAGAGGGGGTGGCGCAAAAGCCCTGTGGCAGGAGGAGGGGCACGCAGACGGTAGCAGCTGGTCCCACTCCTGCAGCTGGGTGGGCACTGCCCCGTGAGAAGAATAGACAGCCAGCAGCTGTGAGTGGAGCCCCGGCCCCGCCCCGCCTGCCTGCCTGCTCAGCCCAGAACCCCTCTCCCCAGCCGCTCTGTGTGGTCTTGGGCCAGTTCCCTTCTCTCCGTGGGTCTCGGATTGTACTTGACTCCGTAATAGGGACATGGCTGTCGCCTGCCCTGCCCCACCCTGCCCACCCCGGCTGGCTAGCTGGCACTCTCTGCAGGCGTGAGGCACCTATGAGCACTGGGGCCGGGCCCTCTTCCCTGAACCTCGGGGCCTCTGTGGTCAGTGGTCAGGTGGTGGAGCAAGGCTTTGGGGGACACCCAAGAAGGCCAGCCAAGGGCTACCTCTTTCAGGAAGTCCTCCCCGACCCCTGTGCTCCCCCCATCCTGGCACTTACCACATGAGCTTGCAACTGCCTATTTCCTGCCTGCCCCCACCCCCAACAGAGCTCAGGGTGAGGGCAGTGCCCCCTCCTGCTCTTCATTGAGGCTGGGCACAAGTAGATGCTCAATAAATACTGGTTGGACAGATGAGTAAGGGGATGGATGGATGGCGGATGGATGAATAGATGGACAGATGGGTGGGTGGGTGGATGGATGGATGAATGGATGGACAGATGGGTGGATGGATGGATGGACAGATGGGTGGATGGATGGATGAATTATGGATGGACAGATGGGTGGATGGATGGATGAATGAATGGTTGGACAGATGAGTGAATGGATGCATGGACGGATGGATGGATGAATGGATGGACAGATGGATGGATATATGGATGAATGAATGGATGGACAGATGGGAGGATGGATGGATGGACAGATGGGTGAATGGATGCATGGGCAGATGGATGGATGGACAAATGGATGGATAGATGGGTGAATGGATGTATGGATGGATGAACGGATGGATAGATGAATGAATGGACAGATGGGTGGATGGATGGATGAATGGATGGATGGACAGATGGGTGGATGGATGGATGAATGAATGGATGGACAGATGGGAGGATGGATGGAGGGACAGATGGGTGGATGGGGGGATGTGGAGATACGGACATATAGGAGTGCTCCCCTGCCTCTCTCTCACACCCAGTGGGGCAGGTGGGTCTCAGGGTGAGGGCTGCCCGCCGAGCTCTGAGCTGGCCTGGTGGTGGGCTGAGGGCAGGACTGTGGAGGGGGGCAGGGCTGATGCCCACGGCAGGTGCGCATACGCGGTGTGACACTGGCACTGAGAACATTCCCGGTTCCCACCCTGAGGAGGCCTCCCAGGTGCCCCTCAAACTGCTGGTCCTGCAGGTTGGACATGGGGGTTGGTGAGGAGAAGGCGTGACCTTGACCCCACAGTCCAGCAGCTGCGCCTCTTCCTGGGGGCTGAGCTGTCTGGCCCGGGGCCGGGCTGGCTAATTTGATTTGCAGCCCCCAGAGCAGAGGCCTGGCCACCAGACGCCATTGCTCACATCCTGCAGAGCCAGACTCCCACCGGGGAGACACCAGAGCCACTCCACCCGCCGCCTTTGTCCTGCCAAGAATGGCGAGCTTGTGCTGCAGCCAAGGGTGGCAGGGCAGGCAGGGTGGGTGTGGCTGTGCTGTGCCCGGTCAACGGGACCAGATCCCAGGCTCAGGGCTGGAGGGGCCGAAGTGGGGGGAGGTGGCAGGGTCAGCCTCGGTGCAGAGGGGCCCTGCTCACGGTGGGTGACCCTGGGCTTGTCTGTCTCCCGACCTCAGGCCCCTCCCTGTAACAGGCTGATGGGGTGGAGGAGGACATGGCATGGACACCCCCAGCTGCCCTGGTGAGGGGTGCCCAGGAGTGGCAACCACACCCACAGAGAGTAAGCCACCGTCATGGGACCCATCCATCCACCTGCCTGTCTGTCCATCTGTCCATGCCCCCACCCGTCCGACAGCACTTCTCCACACCTGGCCCTGCCTGGCGACGGGGCATTTAGGGGGTGACTCAGAGCAGCCCTGGCCTGAGGGAAGGTTCGTCAGGGACCCAGATGTCCCCCAACAGGAAGAGGGGGGTAGGGGCTGGTGTGCCAGGGGCCGGGGGTGGGGGTGCTTCAGGAGAGGGTTCTGGGAAATGCTGGGAGGTCCGGGCAGGCGAGGTGAGTGGAAGGCAGGAGGGGGAGGAGGTGTGCAGTTGGGCCGGGGTATGGGGTCCGGGCAGAGGGGGGGTGGGAGGTGCGGCTGGGAAGGGGAGCGGGAACCTGAACCCGGTTCCTGCTCAGGGTCAGGCTTGAGGCCACGGGGAACCACAGGAGGTTTGTGAGCAGGAGGGACAGGAGGGACCCGGAGCCGCCCTCCGTGTCCTGGTGGCCGGGGAGGCGGGAGCTGGGAGCAGGCGGGGCCGCCTCGGCCTCCCTCTCTCTCCTGCCCCTTGGGAGGCCCAGGCAACAGCCAGGTTCGGTCTGGGGAGGGTTCTGGAGGAGGGCAGGGCCAGGTTACTCCGAGGCGGGTGGGCCCTGGTGGGAAGGGGTGGGGGAGGCAGAGGGGACGGACAGAGACTGGGCGAGGCCGCCAAGAGGGGACCAGGCCAGAGGCGCTGCCCGCTCTCCCTGTACCCGTGTCTTCGGGGACTAACCCAGGGTCTCAGCCCCCGAGCGATGGGCCGGGGTGCTGGGCAGTGTCTGGGACGTTCCTGGCCGTCACCGGGAGGTCACACAGGACTCACTCATCTTGTCAGGAGGAGTCGGGAACTGCTAAACATCCTACTGTGCACAGACAGGCCCCAGCAGAGCACCCTGCCAGGCGGCCGAGGCGGCCTGGGGTCAGGGCAGCTGGGAACGTGCTGGCCGGCCACGGGGCCCAGGAGCAGCTGCCCCTTCCTGCAGGAGGTGACCTGAGGGCAGAGGATGTCGCCAGCAGGGCCGCCCGGACAGTCGCCCGTGGGGAGCGGAAGGATTCCCCGGGGCTTCCGGGGGGGTGGCCTCAGAGGGCCTCTGGGGGCAGTGGGGGCGGGGGCAGGGCAGTGCCGCCCGGGTGGTCCAGGGCTTGGTGAGGGCAGGGGCCCCACTGGGCCCTTGGGCTCTGCCCCCCACCAGCCTCCAGGTGGCTCCAGCCGGGGAGGGCGGAGGGCGGAGGGCGGAGGGCGGGGAGAGGCTCCTTGAGGGCTGTTTGCTCAGCCGGGGTTTCATCTCCAAAACAGGAAGGCGGTATTGACAGAAGCGGCCGGAATCCACGTGGCTGCCAGGTTCAGTTCCCCAGGCCCCCCTGCCCCTGCTGGGGGGGGCGCTCCCCACAGATCCTGCCCTCAAGGCCAAGGGCTCCCACGCCTCGCAGCCCCTAGGCCACCTGATGCCAGCCAGGCTCCCAGCACGGGAGGCTGCCTCCCCGAAGGCAGGGAGGGCTGGAGCAGTGGGGGAGGGGGCAGGAAAGTGGACGGTCGGGGTGCGAAGGGTCACAGGCTGGGCGGGTGTCTCCCGGCACCGTTTGCAAATGAGGAAGCTGAGGCTCAGAGAGGGAAGTGAGCTGGCCTGGTCGCACAGCGGGGTTGTAAACACGCTGGGGGGTGCTGTCCACCCCACCACCTCACTCTGGGGCGCTCCTGTCTGCCCGGCCCCGCCCCGCCCAGGGCTTGGCTACAGGGACCTGGAGGTTTGCTGAGCAGTTGCCGCCGTAATCCGTGGGCATGACCTGGGCAATGCCACTTCTCCTGACAGTAATGCCAGCCCAGCGGGGGCCCCGGGGCCCTTTGTCCTCCGGAGCGGCTGCCTGCGTGGGACAAGGTTCAGCAGCAGGGAGAAGCCCACCCTCAGACCACCTTGGGAGCCCCTGTACCCCATTTCCCTGGCTGCCTGGTGGGTGGGCCGTGGATGGTAATTCCGGGCCAGCTCCCCGCACACAAGGGCTGGCCTCGGAACCCTGGAAATGAGCTTCCGGTCTGACACCCTCCCAACTTCCTCTTCCCACCCCTACACCCGACTCACCGCCGTCCCAGGCCTCCCGCCCACTGCCACCTCCTTAGGGGGTCCTCCAGGCTCACTCGCTTCTTGTCTGTCGCTGGGACCCCTCCAGCCCCCGGGCCCCAGCACACACACTGCTGGCGCCCAGGAAGTCCTTGACGATGGTGGCAACGGCACGGAGCTAGGAGTGTGCTGGAGAGATCAGTCCCATTTCACAGACGGGAAGACAGAGACCCTGCGAGGGCAGGCCCTGCCCACGGTTGCACAGGAGTTAGCACCCACTCCAGCCTCCCCCGAGAGCGAGCACCTCCCGCGTGTCTCCCATACCCCAGGAATTCTTGAGCCGCCCCCAGGATCTGCGAGAGGCAGAGGCAAGGAGTGAACTGGCCTGGGCAGGAACTGCGGCCGGGCCTGGCTCTCCCCGGCTCCCAGGGCCCAGGAGGTGCTGGACACTGATCCCGGAAGGGAGGGGGAGCGCCCGGCCTGCACACCCAGTCCCAGCAGCATGGCCTCTGGGCACCTCTAGGTAGGGGAGGAGAGGGTCCCCAGCATTGGCTCGGTCCCCAACTTGGTCGGGGCCCTAAGCAGGCGGTTTCTCTTTCATCTCACTGCCCCCCAGACTTGAGGCCCTCCTTGGATGGGGGCCTCGGGCAGACCTTCAGGCCTGGAGCACCCTCGGGCTGGCCCCACCTGCCTGTTGTCCCTCTATCCGGTGACCCAGTTTCCCTCCTTGTCTGTGTGTGTGTCGTGGGGGGGGGGGGGTGACTCTGGGCAGACAGTGTCCCCCTTCGAGGCAAGGGCGGCGGCGGATCGGGTGTCCTGGGCGGGGCTGTCTGCGGGCCGGGGCTTTCAAAGCTTCAATAGCCCCCGATTCGTTTCCATCCCCCGGGAGCCCCCTGCTGTGCGGCCATTGTGACGGCGTGGGAACGGAGCATCCGGGGCCAGACAGGGATGCGCCTCTGCCCACGGGCCTGGCGGGGCTGTGGCATCCTCCAGACCAGGAGCCCCGCAGGCACCCGTGCACGCGCAGCCAACACGGGGCCTGGGGCGGCACTCGGCCCAGCCCGGCCCCCGGGGAAGAGGCGCTCCCCCCGCAGGGGCTGAGCTGAGCCCCTGCGTCTCTGGGTCCTGCCTGCTCAGCACACGGCCTGTGCGCATGTCCACGCCACCCCCAGGCTTTCTTCAGCCTCGCCACAGCCTCCCTCGTCCCCCCTCCGGTGTGGCTCAGCCGTCCCTGCTGGTGACCGTGAGGAAGCGGGGGACAGACGGACAATTTCAGGTCCTACGGCTTCCTCCCTGAAGAATCACGTGCAGGATGGGGGGCTGTTGGGGGGAGGGGGCACATGCCCAGCTTTGTCACCATCGCCCCGGTTCGGGCCCCAGGCCCTGCTTTGCGGGTCTCTGTGTCCCGAGTGGCCCCTCTCAATGCCCCAGACACACGTGTGCAGCCACGTACCTGCCTTCACACATGTGGATGAGCCCGTGCTGGGGGGTGGGGGCCTGGCAACGGCGGGGCTGCACGTGCGAGCTGCGGCGTGTGGCTCTGTGCAGGGGCCGTGTGCGCACACGTGTCCACACGCCGGGGCTGGCCCTGCAGCCTGCACAGCTGCAGACTCGGAAGGAGGAGGCGGGTCGGCAGCCCCGTTCCCAGGGAGGCGGCCGGGCCCAGGTGGGCGGCTGCGGCCAGGCCGGAGCTCCGGGCGGGGCTGGGCCGGGGCGCTTCCTGTCCAGCCGCGGGGGCAGCTTCAGTGGGGAGGTGGGCCCCTCCGGAAGGCGCTGCCTGGATGTTCATCCGATCCGGTCCCACCGCCTCCTCAGGCGCCTTCCCGACCCGCGGCCCGCTGCCTCCTGCCCGTAGCCCAAGGGCGGCATTTCAGGGACAGGCCCCAGCGTGGCTGTCTGTCCCCTTGCGTCTCTCTGGGCTGACTCTCTGCTTCCCTGAGAGCCCGGGGTCCCGCTGGGTATGCTCCCTAAGTTCTCGCTGCCCCCAGGAGCAGTCCGGGACCCCGAGATGGGCAGGGTTTGCTTGGGGACACACGGATGGCACCTGGAAGGGTGCAGCTGGCCCCGAGGAGCCAGCGCCCAGCTCAGGGGACTTGTGACTGCGAACCCACAAACCGGCCCTGGACTGCTGACCCCAGAATGTCCTTCTGGCTCCGCGGCTCCTCTGGGCCCCCTGAGCTTGGCTTTAAGAGCAGGAGGGCTCGGGGTGGGTGTGTGCTCCCAGGGCAGACCTGCTGGCCCCGCTCAACACGACCCGGAAGGAGAGCCGGGGGCGGAGGGCAGCCCCTCCTGAGGCTGCCAGCTGGCGAGCACTGAGCAGACTGGGGTGCCCACGCTGCGAGGCAAAGGGTCACCTGGTCCAGTCCTGATCACCCCCTAGTGTCCCCTTCACGTAGCTGGGAGCATTGTGCTGGGTCTGGGGACAGAACGTGAGCAAGACGGGCCAGCCCTGCCTCCTGGAGCTCACCCTCCCCGGCCGTGGGCTGCTGGGAGCCAGGAGACTGTCAGCGGCGGGCGCAGCTCGAGGGCAGGGTTGGCGGGAAGAGATGGAGGAAGCGACTGAGCGGATGGGGCACGCACTCTGGCTGGGTGGTCACGGAGGGAACGGACACGGTGACACCTGGGGAAAGGCCCAAAGGGCCTCACAAAGCACATGGGGCACTATCCAGCCTAGGAAACAGCAGGTGCAAAGGCACTGGGGTCGACGGAGATGCCTGGCCCTCGCTCAGCCCCTCGTGGAGCATTTCTGCAGCATCTGTGAGCCAGAGCCGGGCTGGGGGTGGGGGGGGGGGGGGAGCTTAGGCTACGGAGGGAGCTCAGCACAGGTGGAGGGGGAGGGCCAGGCAGCTGGGGATGTCCTTCTTGAGGAACTGGGACTTAGGAACGAGGGGAGAGAAGCTCCCAGCAGGGGAACCGGTCTCCAGGGAGGGGCGTGTTGAGAGGGATCCCGTGGCTGGGCTGCGGGAGGAGCACCCAGCCAGGCCTGATCCGTTCTGGTCTGTGGGCCCGAATCCACCACCAGGACCAATGAGCTGACAACCCCAGTCAGGAGTCAGGAGTCAGGGGTCAGGGGTGTGTGGAAGGTTCCCCAGCTGGCCCTTTCTCCAAATGAGGTCCTCTTTACTCTTCTGGGGGTTTAGGACTTGGGCTCACCTTTTTAGGGGGGCACCATTCAACCCAGTGCACCCGCAAATGCCAGGTGAGTGAGGAGGTGCAGAGTCCGCTGCAGGGGGAGCGGGGGTGGCGACTGGGAGAGCGGGCAGCGCCAGGCCTGCCCACCAGGAATGCAGCCTGTAGCCCCTACCTCCACACCAGGCGAGGGACAGACAGGCGCCAGGCCTCTGCCCCCGCCCCGGTTCTGGGTGCCCCGGGCACCTGCCTGGCACACGGCTACAGGGACACATGCCGAGGGGCCCACCGCCCCGACACCCAGCACCCGCTGGGCATTCCTCTCTCAGCCTCAGGTCTGGGCATGAGTGCTGGGCAGGTGGCCACCAGGCCCTGGGCCAGCGAGGCCGAGCTCGCCCCCCGGGATCACCCGCAGCGGAAGGCGTCTTCCGGCCGCCAGCGCCCGTGCCAAACACAGGCTCAGCCCGACTCCCAGCAGGGGGCTGCTCCGAGCTCGCCGGCTGGCCGGGCGGTGGGGCCAGGACTGAGCTGGGTGGGGGTCCCTGTGCCGAGGCCTCCTTGGCCCTGGACGCCGGCCCTGCGCAGCAGAGGGGAGCTCTCCCGCGACCCCTGAGCCCCGCCGGGTCCCGCCTCCCAGGCGTGAGGCGGAGCAATGGTCCCCCACACCAGCCTGGCTCCAGGGGCCTGGGGGCGGAGGGGGGGGCAGCCTCCCGGGTCACAGGTCCAGAAATGGGGGCTGGAGACACCTCGCCTGGTCTCCCCTGTGAGCACACAGGGTCGGCCCTGGCCCAGCTGGCCCGCCACCTGCTGCCCTGCTTCTGGGGGGCGGACGGTGGGAACAGGCCGCATCTCTGCCTCCCAGCCCTGTGGCCGCCCCCGGGGGCCTGGTCAGCGGGCTCAGGTGTCCCGCGCAGCCGGTTCCTCTGCCTCATCCCCCGGGGCCGCTGGCGAGGCGGGCCCTGATGTCGCCTGCATCCCCGGGGAGGCGGGGCTGCCCCGTGTCCACAGGGACTTCCCCCGGGCCCCTTCCCACGACCCCGTGCCCACCCTCCTGGCGCAGCCAGGCCAGCACCCCAGCCTCTCTGCGGGGCCCACCTGGGGCTTGCACGTCCGCCCCAATGAGGAACCGCTCCTCAGCTGCTGGTCCTTCTTGGGGGTTGGGATCGGGACCCCAATTTGCAGGTAAAGGGGCTCAGGGGCAGGGGGGGTCAATGAGGAGGAGGGGACAGCTGTCAGCAGTAAAGAGAACTCGCTGGGCCCAGGCGGGTTCTGCTCAGGGTGTGTTTTCAGGCCACGAGCTGGAGTGTGGCCCAGGGCCCTCTGCCCGCCTCTGCGCCCGCGTGGGCTTCTCTCCGGTCTACACAACCACGCCAAGGGGCTGCTCGCTGCAAGCCAGGACGCTGGGCCCGAGGGGCACGCCCCTGAACAAAGGCACCCCAGGTCTGGATGGTGCCAGGGAGCTGGGGGGTGGGCTGGGGGAGCTGTGCAGGGAGCTGTGGGGTGGGCTGGGAGGTGGCTGTGGGGGAGCTGGGGGGTGGGCTGGGGGGCACTGAGGCTGGGGTCAGGGCAGGAGGAGGGCAGAGCTGGCGGGAAGGGGCCTCGGGCACCTGCGGGCGGGAAGCCGGGCCTGCTCCCCAGTGGGCGGACCTGCTCCAACTCGCTGACTGGCACTACCCCAAGCCCGGGCGCCCACACAGCAGCAGACCCTGCACCCCATGGGGCCTCCACCATCGCTGTGTCCACTTGCGGGGGGGGGGCTGTGGCAAGGGCTTCTGTCACCTCCACCCCAAAACCGGACTTGGGGAGGGGGCACTGAGGCTGTGGTTTGCCCCAAGTACAGCAGCCAGGGCAGAAGGCCTGCCCGTGCCACGCAGCCGTGCCAGGCCCTGCTGCTCTGTGCCCACCCGGACATCCCCCCTGCAGAGTCCCAGCCGTGCCTCCGTCCTCTCTGGCTGTGATGGCTCCCAACCCCATGGCGCCGGCCCCCGACTCATCAGCCCAGGGCCTCGGGGGAGCGGGGGCAGGAAGCCCGGTGGGGCGGCCGCCGCTCCGACAGCGCAGCCAAAGGCAGCTGCAGAGCTGGCTCTTCCCCGGTCTCCCCGGAGAGTTCCGGAATCTTGCTCTCACCCACGCTCTGCAGACCGGCTCCCCGGCCGCCCTCCCTCCTCTTCCCTCCTTTTCTCAGGGCCCTGATCTCCGGCGCATGGCAGGGCCTGGGGGCTTGCTGCCTGCGGGGCTCCCCTCAGTCCCCGTGACAGGAGGAGACTGAGGCCGCCAGGCCGCTCCCTCCCCTGCCGGAGGGACCCCAGGCTCCACGCGTTCCCCTGGCGGCTTCTCTCCCCACCTCCCGTGTTCCCCGAGCCTCGGCCTCGCACTGTGCCTGCCATCTAGGCCCTGCCCAGCGGCACCCTCACCCCCAGCATCGCTCAGGCCCTGGGGGGAGGGCAGAGGGAGGAGGGCCTGGCCTGGCCGCAGACCCCCGCAGGAGTGCCAGGCGTGTCCATCGCCAGCGGAAAGCTGCCAGGCAGTGCTGGGTCCCTCAGGGAAACCCAGTGAGGCTGTGTGTCACCCTGAGGACGGCGTGGGGGGGGCTTGGGGTCAGCAGTCAGGTTCTCTCCCCCCGCCCCGGAGCCGTCACCCCTGCACCGAGTGACCAGGAGGCCCGCAAGGTCCACCTGAGCCGAGCGTCTCGCCGTCTGAGCTGGAGCCAGAACTGGGCGCGATTCCTCCCCGTGCGCACCACAGGGTGGTGGTCTCCCCGTCGGTCGCTGGGAGCGAGCGTGCAGAAGCTGGGCGGGGGCAGCGCCGTGGGGAGCCCGCCTAACGGAACCCTGCAAACCTGCAATCGCAGGACCCGGCTCTGTCTCCTGGGGAGGCTGGCCCCTGAGGAGCGTTCTGGGCTCCAGAGGCAGACAGGACAGCGCCAACCTCTGGTGTGAGGTCAGACCCGCTGGACGGGGACCCCTTCTGCCTCTGATCGCTGTGCGCCTTCTCTGAGTGCGAGCTCCCACCCTCATGCAGCCGCCCCCTCGGTGCTGGGTCCCCGCCCTGGAGGAGCAGGCCTTGGGGGTGGGGAGGGCCGGCCTGTGGCCTCATGGGGAAGGTGGCCTTCCAGTGAGAACTCCAGGGGGTGAGTGGGAGGAAGGAGCCTACGACAAGAGAACAGGGAGCGGGGCAGAGGCCGGCGCAGGAGCGATCTGTCGGCTCCAGGACAGCGTGGGCCACCGCAGCTGAGCAGGGGACTGGCGGCGAGGAGGCCTCAGGACTGGAGGGAGGACGAGCAGAGGACCCTGCACCCCAGTTGACAGGAGCTGACCACTGGGCGAGGCTCCCTTCCCGCCACTGGAGTTCCCAGAGGGGGAGGGCTGGGCCGTGGGGACAATGCGGGGCCGGAGGGCCGGGCCGGGGCCTCAGGGCTAGATTCACGGCCCTGCTGACCCCAGCGGGGAAACCAGCCTTGCTGGGCACTGCGGAGCCACCGCGACAGCCCGGGGGTGGGACGCAGGATGAAAGGCCCAGAAAAAGGATTAGCTGAGGCCGGAGCGGCCAGGCAGGGCGCCATGGCAACCGGAGGCCAGGAGCCTGGGAGAATGGGGCTGGTTAACACCCGGCCGGCCCCGTGGGGCTGGGGGCTTGTTAACCAGATTACCAGGCGGCCTGCCGGCCCATTGACATGGAATCCAGCCCTGTGTCCATCAGCCCCTCCGCCCCCAAAGGCCGTGGGATCCCGCAGGGAGGCGGTGGCGGCAGCGCCACAGGGAGCGGGCGGGTGGGCAGGGGCCGTGCTGGGCCAGGACAGACCAACTCCCACCTTCCTCCCGGGCACTGCGCTCCCCACAGCCCGGCTGGCAGGGAAGCCTCGACGCCGCCTGGAGCCTGGGTCCTTGAGGCCCACGGGCCATGGTGCTGGCAGGTCGCTGGGCTCCAGAGGGGCTGGGGGTCACCCCGCCAGGCACCCACTAGAGGGGTCTGCTGAGGCCCGGGGGAGGGGAGTCAGAGTGGGCCCTGGGGGAGACCGGCCGATGCCATCCTGTGGCTGGAGGCCACGTGGTCACAGTGGCCTGGCCTCGGTGTGGGCGCTGGGCCCGAGGGGCCCGCTCATTCCAGCCTGGCCAGGGGAGCCTGGGCAGAGCACTGGGGGCAGGGACCGACCATGACCAGCACCCCCACCCCGAGGCTGCCCGACCCCCACCCCGAGGCTGCCCGACCCCCCACGGCCTACTGACCCCTCCTCCCAGCTGTGCCTCTAGCTCAGACTTCCCTCTGGAAGCCCAGGCGCAGAGTGACCTGAGCCCTCACTGGAGACCTCTCCGGCCTGCCCAGGCCGCGGAGAGCTCTGGGGGCCTCGGCCACCCCGGCCCGGCCCACAGGGCGCCCTCTGCAGGCTGTCTCAAGCCTCCCCTCCCACACCAGCTACTGCGGACACGGGGAGGGCTCCGTCCGTCCGAGCACGTCCAGGAAATGCTCAGTGCCCGCCACAGTGCCTGGCTCATCCCGGGACAGCCTGGGCAGGACAGGGACGGGGAGGGGGACGGGGAGGCAGCGCCAGGCATGGCTCTCACGGGACCTGGGACTGGGGAAATCTGGCGGGACTGGGTGGGTGGGGAGACAGGCCCCACCCAGGGCAGGAAAGCCCCTGCAGGCCCAGCTTTGCAGAGTGCGGGAAAGGCCCGGGTGGGGGGCAGCTGGGTGGGGCCGGCAGGTGCTTGAACCCCCGTGACATGAGGCAGGATCCCAGCCACCTGGCAGCTCCTCCCTGCGGGCTCTGGGCAGGACCCCAGTTTCCCATCTGCACAGTGGGTGCCGGTGTGGGCACTCAGGGGAGGCACAGTCACATGGGCCGTGCCGTGGGCTCACCGTCCCCCCCGATGGCGAGGCTCCTCCAGAGAGAGGAGCTGCCAGGTCTCGGCCAGCCAGAGGTGCGATAGGGGAAGCTGAGGCCCAGGCTGCTGCTGGAGCCTAAGAAACTTCTTGTCCTGCCCCCAGGGGGCCCCCGCCTCCCCATGTGCTGTCCAGCCTGATCCAGGGCGATGTCACCCATGTCGTGGTACCGCAGCCTCCAAGGGCCGGTCAGTGTGGGAGAGCCCAGTCTCAGTGGGCAGGGAGGCAGGGAGGCCGGGAGGCGGGGAGGCTGGGAGCAGCTGGGCCCGGTCCACCCCCACCACTGAGGGTGTTGGGTTTCCTCAGGGTGAGGCCCCAGCTGCACACAGCTGGCAGGGTGGGGGTGGGGAGGGGGCGACGGGAACCTGAGAAGGCTGTGCCCCCATAGCTCCCGAGGAAGGGCCATAGGAGCCCCCGGCCTCAGCCCCCAGCTGCCATCTGTCCCTGTCCTTCCTCGGCTGAGAGGAGGGGCCCGCCCACATGCCTTTGCACGCGGCCCTCCCCACAGCTGCCTCCGGGACCCTCCCCCCACGCAGGGCCCTGGAGGCCACGGCCCGCCCTGGAGGCAGGGTCTGGGGACCAGGGTCAAGACGCTCTCTGAGGCCGCAGCCCTCCCCGGTCTCCCCGTGGGGCTGTGCACACATCCCCCGTCCCCCTCGTCCCCCCACAGCCGTGGGTCCTGAAAACCCACTGCACAACAGGCTCGGGTGGGGGCCCTCCATTCCCCACGTGGGTGCAGGGACGGCCTAGAACTGGGGGAAGAGCAGGAGGGGGCCGAGAGGAAGGCCACTGGGCGGGGCGGGGGGGGGACAGGGTGTGAGGGCGAGGGACTGGGTCAGATGGGTACCCGGTCCCGGCCCTGCACGCGGATGCTGTGATTGTCTCCATGAGGGGGCAGACGGCTCAGGTCCCCACGGTCCTGCCATCCCAGGGGAAGGAGGGGCCACGGTCCCTGGGTGGCGATGGAGACCGTGGGCAGAGACAAGGGAGAATGGGTCCCAGAGGAAAGCATAGACCCCCGGGCTGCGAGCGAGACTGTAATGACCGTCTGGTCCTCAGAGCACTCCGGGTATCCTGGAGGGGCACTGGAAGCCAGGCCATAGCAGGGTGCATAGGAGTTTGCCGGGCAGAGAAGAGCGTGTCTGGTGCAGGACGCACTGTCGTTTCTAACCTGTGGGCCTGGCACTTCGTTCTCCGCCAGCATTTAAAGAGCACCTTCTGTGTGCTGGGCGCCCTCTGGGCCCAGGGACAGGGATCCAGACAGGGCTGCCCTGCTCCTTGGCAGGGGATGATGGGAGTGGAAAGAAGGCCAGACCCAGCCTGGGGCACGTTCTTGAAGGTGATGGGGCAGTAAAGCAAAGGCTGCTGGCCAGACACCGAGGGTGTGGGCTGGTCAGGAGGCCAGTGGGCAGTGAGGATGGTGTCATCAGTCTGGAAGCGGCCCTGCCACGCCTGAGTGGGAGGCATGATGCAGCCTGCAGGGGGATCTGTGCACCCCGACCAGGCCTCCACCAGAGAACCCCGACCTGGGCCCACCGGCCGGGGCGTGCCGTGAGGGCTGAGGGGGCTCCCGGGTGCCGAGGCCTCCGAGGGCCACGCGTGAGCAGGGAACAGACGTGGGCACCCCGGGACACACACTTTCACACAAAGACATGTGTGGAGACGGGACCCAGACCTAAACCGCCTGCCCTCCCCGCCCCCAGCGCACAGCAGCCGGGCGATGGCCTTTCTTCCCGGCCCCTTTCTCTGGCGCTTCAGCAAAGCAGTTGCTCGAAACTAATTGAATTTTCCGCCTGGGAAGGGCCTGGGGAGGTAGGGCGGGTGGGGGCTAGGAGGAAGCTTGTTAACAGCTCTGCCCACCCCCCAGCTCCTCCTCTCTGCAGTGGGGGTGGGGTGGCCTAGGAACAATGGACAGACAGACAGGACACAGCCCACTCCAGCCAGAGCTGGAGTGGGTGAGGGGAAGGGGGGGCCTGGCTGCAGCCCTGAGCCCCCAGGGCGGCCGGCGTGTCCCCTGGCCTCAGTGTCCCCGCTCCACAGAGAGCACAGGACGGGGCGGAGCCACCCTTTGAGGTTTGGGACCCCGGCTGTGGGCGAAAGGGCCACAGGCTAACCTGACAAGCCCGTCTTTGCCTTGACTGAGCCTGTGACCTTTGGCCTCTGCGGTCACACACCTGTGGAACGTCAGGGTAGCTGCCTTACCCCGGACCCCTCAGGATACAGCCAGGCCCCAGGCGGGGCCACGAGCCCCTCCTGGTGGCGCTCGCGCTCCTGGCTGGCTCTTAGCGGTCCTGCCCCACCTGGGTCCTAGGTAAAAGGAGCAGGTGTCTATCATTTTATTTCTGGTCCAATCCCAGAGGTTCCTCCGCTTTGCTTTCTCGCGCCTCCTCGTCTATCAGCAAAGGAGTTCATGTGACCCGCTTGCGTCTGCTCCTCTGACGGTAACAGAGGAGCAAGGTGAGAGCTGCCGTTCCCAGAGCGTGCTCTCCATCCACGGAGATCTGCTTCCCGCAATGCCTGACAGTTCGGCTCAAATGAACGCACGTTCTTTACCCGTTTCAGTGCTTCTTAAGTTGGCATTCATTTGGCGTCGTCGGCAGGATTCCA